>JAAEAF010005261.1:0-61784 GCA_011037195.1 Triatoma infestans
TGTGTCTGTGTGTGTGTATGTATGTGAACAGCATAGCTCAAAAACGAAAATCGTAGAAAGTTCAAACTTGATATTACGTTTAGGTATCACCATGGGATCTGACGGTGCGTTATGTGTCAATATTCCTCAACCGGAAGTACCACTTTACTAGTTGTTTTTTTTACGTTTTTGCAATTTTCTCAAAAATGGCTCCGAATATTTTCTTTAAGATTTTCTTTATCAACTACACATACAAAGAGCTACAACTTTTATTTGAAACATTTCTCCAGGAAAATTCATTTAAGGGCACTTCTGGGGGAGGGGTGGGGTTAAGGTTTCATCTAAAGTGCTATTTGAGTTTACTAGACAATTCTGTCATCTAAATAATGTTAATTCGAATTAAATATGTTGTTGAAATTCCGAGTTTGAAAAAAAATAGATAACCGGAAGTGCGTTTTTACTGAAATATAATTTTCAGTTTCTGGTATTTTCTCGAAAATGGCTCCAACGATTTTCTTTAAACCAATGTTGTTAACTATACATATAAAGAGCTACAACTTTTATTTGAAACTTTTCCCCTGATAAATTCATTTAAGGGGACTTTTGGGGGAGGGGGGTCATGTTTTTCTTTAAAATGCTATCCACAGTTGATTATACAATTCTGTCATCCAAATTGAAATAACTAGAAATTAATATATGACCCAAATTCCGAGTTTCAAGGAAATTAGTAAACCGGACAGTTTTACTGGACAGTGTTTTCACTTTTCGACGAATTTCATTAAATTTGGTACAATAACTATAAAATTTGTCAATTATAATTTTGAGTACTGGAGTAAGAGAAAGTTGTGTGAGTGTTTCACACCAGATTTTTTACAATACAATGGTAGTTTTGAAACTTATATTTTGTTTTATGTAATATATATTTTATAACTTATATTTTATATTCTAATTGTTATTTAAATTTTCGCCTAAAAACTAGGAACACGTAAATATCGATGAATAAAGGGGGTGACTGTTATCCCAGGATGAAAGATATTTTCTTAGGGTAGCACTACTGGACACAAATTAAGGACTTGTGTGTTACTAGACCAGTGCACTACCACTGAGTTTATCCTGTCACTCGTCCTGTTACAAAATAAAACAATATTGCAAAAATGTTGTTATAGTTTCTCGTTTATTTCTGAGTAATTCTATTGATAAATGAGGGCATGAAAGCTGGTTGACTTAATGGTGTATTGTTTTAAATGTATAAAAAACTAAAAATATTTACTAAATAGTAAATATGAAGGATTCTTAAGAAGTACATTCATTAATAAATTCTCTTGAATTAAAATACTAAGACAATTCTAAAATGTGACGAGTTTTTATTGGTAATCATTACACATTAGTTGACCTACATAAACTTCTCAAATAAACTTCTTGGAAAAATGATATTAAGAATATGATCTTTATTTAGTAATGGTATTCAAGTTAACCTTCAAATCTTTATGAAATATATAGTCAAGTGTTTTATTTGCATTCACAAACACACACACACTTCACCAATAAAACTATATATTATAGAAATGGCACTTTAGAGTAAACAATTTTCATTGGCTAGTAATTCTAATAAATCAAACCGTAGAGGTATGTAGATTTAGTATAAGAAGTTCAAAAAAAAAATCGTTGATCCTATTTTCAAAAAAATCTTATCACAATTTTGAAAATGATTTTTTTCCACAAATCCATATTTAGATATCCCTGCGAGTGGAAAAATAATTTCAACAAACGGTCCTAAAATGGTAAACTAAACAGTTATTTATCCCCCCCCCCAAATTGCTAGTTAGTGAAATTTAAAATTCCATTTAACTACGACCACCGCTGAAAATTCTTAACTTTATTTTACGTACTTAGAAATAAGTAGAAATAAGTAATTGACCAATCGTAGTGTACAAGTCAAGGTGTGAAATATAGTTATATATGGCCTGACCAATAAGAAAACTGGAATCGTACATTGATCACATCTACTTTTTATAATACACGTCCCTCGACCAATCATTTTTATTCTCAAATTTCTTGTCATTTTATGGCTTCTTTTTTAAGTTGTCTTTTTATATTCATTATTACATCATTAGCCAAGTTGGAGATAGAGCCTATTGTTGCTTGTGTTATCAAAACTCTAATTGAAAATACCTGTTTTCTTGAAGGACCTTTTTTTAAATAGAATCAAATGTGTAGTTTTGAGATAGTTTCTGTGGGCCATTTAAATAGCATGTATTTGAAATGTATTTGGTGTGGTGTTGTTTTTGTGTAGTGGTAGTAGTGGCTTGTGGCGTGAGCGGTTTAGTAAAGGGCTTGTGTGTTTGTTTGAGGTAGAGAGAGAAATTTTAAGAAATAATCAAGAAATAACCACTGTTTTTGAAATAAATATATACTCTAAGTGAATTTAAATGCTTTACAATCATCACAAATATGTGCTTATTAAATCAATTGTTTGTCTAGAATAAAAGCTAAACTCTACAAGTGGCACTGAATTTAAGTGAACAATTCCTGAAGTGTTCTGATTGAATGTCTAAAACAGACTGTTCTTGTTTGAAAGCAGAATGCAGACTGCCTGGTTGGGTGCAGAATTTAGACTGTTCAAATCTTTTCAAATAATGCTGGTATGTCTGGAGGAAGTGTATTGTCTTATCCTAACTGTTTCTTGTCCCTTTGTCTCTTCAGAAGTATTGACCTAAATTAGTGTATCTGGCTCTTTCTCCTTCACTAAAATAACTATTTGAACTAGCTAAAATTAACAAAATTATTTCACTAAACTATTTTCAAAATTCTTATTTTCATTCATTCCTTTCTCCCATTACAATATCCGAACAAGCAATTCATTTATTTAATTTTTTGTTTCTTAGTCATGTCAAAATTGTGAATCACTGTAACTGCTGTTGGAGGAAGTATTATTATATTGTCAAAAATTTAGGTATCGAGTTTTCTCCGATAATACACTTTTTCAGTTCTCCTGAATCCAAAAATGTCATTTTTCAAAAAAAAAAAAAAAAGTTCAAAATATTCCGTTTAGGTATCACCGTGGGATTCGACAGGTACTTTTACCTGTCGGAGCAATTTTGATTCCTCAACCGGAAGTATTCACTTGCAGAATGAATTATTTTTTGCTGTTTTCAGAAAAACCGCTCCAACGATTTTCTTTAAACTTAATATTATAACGACTACACATATTATTAAGAGCTACAACTTTTATTTATAGTTGTGACTAATTACCGTGTGATAACATAAACTCCAGTGTAAACAGTGGATATAATCAGTGTATAAATTGTTTTTGTTCTGTTCAGTCTAGCGTTATCATCACGCTGTATTATCAAGACATTTCTGATGATGGGTGAATGTTACAAAATGAATCTGGCTTTCACAGAAAATATCTTTAAAGTTGATTCAATGTTTTTAGAGCGCTCTATGGGGCCATAATATAATCATCACTTCTCTAACTGCCAATAACTATTAGACTGTTCCTCCCCCCCACCACCATTCCTATATTTATGTTAGGACAATCATGTAAAATTTGAGTTTAATAAAAATTTTTCATTTTATATAATATAATTGTAGTAACCGGAAGTCGTGAACAGTGTTTCTGAAATCTAATTGTGATGTTGTGTTGTATGTTTGTAGTAGCACGAGCGGTTTTGTATAAGGGGCTTGTAAGTATATATGTTTAAGTGAGAAGTATTAGTAATAATCAAGAGTGCACCACTGTTTTTTAAATAAATATATTATTCTCAAATTTAAGTACATTACAATATCACAACTGAATCTTAATGTATGATGTTTATCTAGAATAAAGGTAAATCTCTATCGCTGGCAAGAGTTTATGAGAGCGATTCTTAAAGCAAGTGTTCTGGCTTTGGAAGCAGAATGCAGACTGTCCCTAAAGAATGCCCTCTCTTACAAAACAGTTGGCCAAGTGGCATTGTATTAATTTAACGGATTCTTGCGCCTTTGCCTCTTGGTTTGCATTGACTTAGATTGTAGTATACCTGGCTCAATCACCATCACTAAATACACTATTTGAACTATCTAATTTTCAAAAAACTATTTTCCAAAACTATTATTTTTCCATTTCATTCTTCCACTACATTTCACACCAGAATTTTATTTTATTACAATATTATTGATTCCTATATTTCAAAAATTTGTCTAAACTGGATGATTACTTTAATAAAGCAAACAACAAATAAACAGTAAATATAAATTAAATAAATTAATTAATATAATTTTATTGATATTGATAAAGTATTTACTATTAACTGAGTTAGTAATTTTAACAAGAAATACTAGAAATATATCTATTAAAATTCTATACCAAATTAAATTTACTTATTACCTTTAATTCTATATTAATTTAATAATTTCTTTTTATTTAACTTGATATGGATTTTTACTATAATCAGCCTTCTATATTATATTCATAATGACTTGAATTTAATTAAATATATATATCCATATATAATTTTATATAGAAATATAAAATGCTTTTAAAAAATCTTTGATATAAAATTCAATACATAAACTCTGTTCATCATTAAAATTGTTTTCTTAAATACTTCCATTATGTATCGTGTCAAGTTGAAGTGCCCATAAATCAAAGATATAAAACTATTCAGACGCATTTAAAAAAAAAAAAAAAGACAGTTTCAAAACTGAAGTTAGTATTTCATAAAACTAGAACAACTTTTGGGACTCGTATTCCATTCCTCAGTGTAGAAAAATGCAAACAATTTCACCAATTCCAACCATTTTAAACAAAAAAAATAAAAATAAAAAAACTAAATCAATTGAGTTGAAACTTGTGCCACGTGAATCTTAAATCTATTTAAGAATGAACTTAAATTCATATAAAAAAGAAAAAGAAAAAAAAGATGTATAATTTCTTAGGACTCTTTAATTTTTTATGCTTTTATCTATGGCCCTCAATTAATTAAGATTTAAAAACTTGACTCAATTTTAACTAATTGACTATAATAGTTAAAATTGAATATCTAGAATTATTTTTGACTCATAAAAAAAATATATATAAGTATATTTCTCTTCTCAAATTAAAATATGCATACTTAAAACTTTTATAACTTCTTGTAGTTCGTACAAAATGTTTTTCAAATATAAATAAATGCACTAATTATAATTTTATTTATAAATATTTTTACAAACTTGGTAATAGTGATAGCGTTATTTATTTATTTCTTTTCTTTTTCTTGTACAAATACAGTTTACTATTAGAAGTATAATCATAAATTTATTTTTATTAATACAAGCATGTTTATAGTTTACTTTTAGTACTTTAGAATCATTAAATAGTAATTAGTATTCATTAGTTTGGTGTGTCAACTTGTATTCTAAGATTGGAAGTATGCCATGGTAGTAGTACAGTTATTCACGGTAATGTTAATAATTTATTGGTGATGGCACTTTATAAGATGATGATATGTTCACATCGTCTCTTAACTATATTATTTTTATCACCTATTTCACTTATTTTTACTTTCTCTTACTCCTCCTCCTAGTAAGAGGAAGTATTGTAATCGTGTCAAATTTTCGATATCGAGTTTTCATCGGAAATATCCGTTTTGAGGTCCCTGAGTCCAAAAAAGTGGTTTTTAGCAAATGGTCTGTGTATTGTATGTGAACAGCATAGCTCAAAAACGAAAAACCGTAGAAAGTTAAAACTTAATATTACGTTTAGGTATCACCATGGGATCTGACGGTGCGTTATCTGTTAAAATTCCTCAACCGGAAGTTCCACTTTACGATTTGGTTTTTTTTTACGTTCTTCCAATTCTCTCAAAAATTGCTCCGACGATCTTCATTAAACTTGGTATATCAAATACACATACAAAGAGCAACAACTTTTATTTGAAACAATTCTTTGGGAAAATTCATTTAAGGGCAGTTTTAGGGGAGGGGTAGGGTTACAGGTTCCTCTAAAGTGGTATCATAGTTGATTATACAATTCTATCATCCAAAACAAAATTAATTAGAAATAAATAGATGGCCAAAATTCCAAGTTTTAAGAAAATTAGAAATTTCGTTGTGAGACATTTTTTTTTTTTTTCTTCAGTTCTTCGCAGTATTTTCGAAAACAACTTTCGCATGACGATTTTGACCAAAATATCCTCTGGTCAGCTATGTGGGTGGCTTGCAATTTTTAATTTTTAAAATACTTTTTTCACGAACACAAGCACATTCGCTAAAAACTTGTTTTTTTTTGTTTTTTTTTTACGTACTCAGGAGACCTCATAACTTGTATTTCCGGTGAATATTCAAGTTTGCAATACTATCTCTTAAGAGAAAGTAAAAAAATAAAATACGTTCTGAAATATGAAAAGAAGTTTACTGAGAATCAATTAACTAATTTGGTGTTTAAAATATCGGGAATAAATAGACGCCATACAATATCCTACAAAAAGTAAAAAAACAGGAGCTATGTGGTTTCTAACCTTAAAATAAAATGCAATTTACTGTGTAATTAATTACAATTACTAATTAGATTAAGAGGATTTTATTAAATCCTAATTGGATTAAACGTTTGTTTTTTTTTCTATGTTTAAAAAACTAAGATTTGTGCGTCAGCTACTGCAAACCAAGACAATAAACCATTCCATGAATATTAGATTAAGATTAAAAAAATTATTTCTATATATTAAATTTTTATAACATTTTACATTTAGAGCTATTCCTTAATATGGCTTATCCATAATTGCAGTTATTAAAATTAAAACAATGCGGATAATTCTTAAAAAAAAATTAAAAAAAATGGAACAAAAATTTCTCCTGGTAATACAATAATTATAAATAGATCCATATATTCAATATGATGTGCTGGACGTTGGTTTCGTTACCGGTTTATACGAACCGTTTTTTTCTTAAAATAAGAACCGGTTACTTAACTGTTTTTTTTTCTTTTCTGGACGCTAGTTATGACGTCAATCATGCTTGTAAGAAGAATGAATGATTCAGCCAATTTCACAAACCCAATTATTCACAACCTAAACGGGGTGATTTATCAATTTATTTCTGATAAGTTTTAAATAGAGAATAGCCTCTTGTTTTTGTTGGTTTATTTACGTTTCGTAAGGAAGATTTTTAGCTTAATTATTTGATTTGCTTTCTTATTGGATTAGAATTTATTATTGGATAAATTATTTTTTGGGAATTTTTGTATTTAAATCAGAACTTTTTAAATCGATTCTTGTTAGTGCGTTCATACATAAACGAAACTTTCTATTCTCAAATTTTAGATATTTATCGTAACATGAATACAGAGGTGATGGGGCCTAAGTACCTACTACTAAGCTTGGCAGGTAGAGAAGTGATTATACATATATCTTACCATAAACATTGAACCAATTGTATATAACATATGAAATTTAACGCGCCGAATTCTGTGCAAAGTCAATTTTGGGGGGGGAGATGTTTCAAATAATTGTGATACGTTTATATCAGTGCAGTGCACTTATTATTATTATTATTCAAGGAAGGGGAGGGCAAAACCCTACGCTATCCCAAAGTCTCCCTAAAAACGTAATCCTAAACCTAATCCGTCATTAGATGCATGAGTATTTCCTCCCCCGTCTCACAAACTCTACAAAAGGGATCAGGCATGAGTTCCATTGTATAGAGATGTCTCCTTAAACCACAATGCCTAGTGAGAAAGCCAACCAGATGCCTGAGAGAGGTCAGTGAAAGACATCGGATCCCGCTACTCAAAGCTCATCCGGACCCCTAATTGAGAATCTTAGAGCCGATCAACCACACCTGCAACTCATCCACAATTTGGAAGCCTGAAAAACAGTGCCAAAAGGCCATACAACAGCAGGCTCCGGGACCAATGAAAGGGAGAGAGGCGCCTGATTTGGCAAACCTATCCACCTCCTCATTCCCAAAGATTCCCATATGACCTGGAACCCAGACCAGAAGCAAATCCTTCAATGAAGAAAGATCTTCCAGTCTTTTAGAACATTCCAACACCAATCTGGAAGTGAAGACACATGAGCTAAGTGCCTTCAACGCAGCCTGGCTGTCCGAGCAGATACAAACACCTTTTAAATTAGTGTTACGCACCCTCTCATCCAAAATACAACAAAGAATTACATAAAACGGCTGGAACTCAGCCTGGAAAACGGTGACCTACTCACCAAGAGGCACCGCCAAATAGCCTCCCGTCTCAAAATAGACGGCAGCCCCAGACCTACCATCCATCCTGGAACCGTCCGTGAAGCATCGGAGATAATTCTCAGGAATCACCCCAGACGGACCCAGTGTTAACCAATCTTCCCTAGAAGGCAACCTAACCCTGTAGGAATGACCAAAGACAAAAGTTTTCAACATCCTATCAGAAGGAAAACCTTTAATGGGAATCCTTAAAAGCATCTCGCGATAAATGGTAGAATGACCATGCCAAAAACCTGCCTGTTTAATTCTATGACAGGCTTTCATTGCCTGGTTTTTCACGTCCACAAAAAGAGGTGGAATTCCTAACAAAGTCTCCATGGATGCGGTCGGTGTAGTCCGAAACGCACTAGTCACCGCTAGGCAAACCAAGCGTTGGATATCTCCCAGCAGCTGTCTAGCGGATCGTGTTTCAATGCGATGCCACCACACCAAAGCCGCCACATAATAACCTAGGTTTAATGACCATGCAATAAATCCAGAACATCATCTTGGGAGTAATCCCCCCAGTTCTTACCTACAACTCTTCGACATTGCCAAAAGGAAATTACTGCCTTTTGATGCTGTGTCTTAACATGTTCTGACCAGTTCAATTTACTGTCGAGAACTACTCCAAGGAACTTCACTGATTTACTAACCTGTATGGAAGTGCCTAACAACCTGCAGTGCAGTTACCATACCAAGTTAAAAAAAAAAAATCATTTTAACCGTTTTTGAGTTCTCATAACTCAAAAAACTTAGAAACTTATTTTGTAAAACTGTACTTCCGGTAAACCTATTTATTTCATATTTCAAATTCCATCAATGTGCTTCTAATGTGTATAATATTATGTAGTTGTGAAACCATATTATTATTATACTGAAGTGGTATTTTAGTGGAATGTATAACGTTAATATTTCTTTGGAAACCATAAAAATAAATGTCATGTTTCCCGGGAAAATCATTCAAATAAAAGTGATAGGTATGTGCGTGTAGATAGAACAGGAAGTTGAAGAAAACCGTTGAAGTTGTTTTCGAGGAAATCACGGTAAACTGAAGAAAAAAAAACAACACGTGAATCGCACTTTTAGTTGATGGATTCTGCCTAAAATATTCGTGCCTGATGGGGTGGTAGTGCCTAATTGAAATACTAAGTTTATGTTTCCTGTGACTTTTTATGTTTGGGATAAAAGTAAAAGAACGAAGAACATTTGTGTAGCTTGTCTACAAATTATATTGCAAATCGTTACCGTCGTTTTTGAGAAAAGTGCAAAACTAAAAAAGGGAAGGGAATAGCTAAGTGGTTAGCGTATTGGACACTCTCAGGCAGAGGACCCGGGTTCGAGTCCAGCTGTGCTACCCTTAGATTTTTTTTCTTTCTAGGACTCTTTACAGCTCGGTGATGGACAGTGTTATCTGTAACGTGAAAACACTGTCCGAAGGCCGGCCGGCAGTGCACTGAGAAAGCTCCAGGCGCCAGTGACCGTAAATGTTGACGAGCCTTAAATAAAAAATAAAAAGAAAAAAACTAAAAAATAAATAAAAAGGAAGTTTGGCCGTTATTAAATAACTAGACATAGCTAACAAAAAAATTGACAGTACAGCCCTCACAAAACATGCACTCACCGTTGCCCAATCCTTTGATTTCCGAAATGCTTCTGCCCTAACCATCCATTCCAACCACCTGAGGCGACTTCTTTCTGAATCCATCCACATTAACCTCAACCCTAACTCTATCAATTACAAAAAAAGATAAGGACGTCATTACCTTTTCTACAACATTTTCCGGTTCCTCAAAAAAGCCCCCCCTCCACACTAAATTACATATACCAACTTTCTACTCATTTTCTAGTTTATTTATATTCATTTATTTTTCTTATAATTATTAATTGAGTTGTTTTTCATTTATACCACTCTTCACATTTCACAACTTGGAAAAAATTTCGCCTCTCTGTTTTATTTACAAGCATAACTTACTCTACAACCAAACAATAACCTCTTCAAACATTTAACTCTCCGTTCTTCCTTAACAATTCCTGAGGAAGAACACCAAAGGTGTCCGAATTGTCGAATAAACTTTTTTAAAAAATAAAAAATTTCTTCTTTTGCCCCAGCCCACTAATTTTTTAGCTTGTTTAAAAAATAAATCGGGTTGAAGATTTTGCAATATTTCAAGCAAAATTTTCTTAACGGATTTGGAGTTTACGTCCATTTAGATTAACTAGTTTATCCATCGAGATTATCTAGTTTAAATTTCCTTCGATTTTCCGTTTTCGAGTAAACTGTTTTTACACTCATATACGCATTCATAAACTCACAAACTTCATTTTCTATAAACCACATTTTTCTGCCGTTCATGTAGGGTACATGATGCGTTCTGGTAATCTTAATCTTGAAAGTTTAACTTTAATGTAATAAAAACGAGAATTTAGATTTCTTGTAACCAGGCTACAAGTTGGCTCTATTACTTCAGCAGTTATCTATTGCATGCATAATGTTTTAATCTCCTGATCTTTTTCTTTTTATACATTAAAATCTAAAAGATATTGAGATTTCAAATTAATATTTACATATACTCGTATTAATACGAATCACTTTATATCTATTCCTTTTTTTGTCCATTCTATGAAATAAGTTAAGAAACAAAAAATTCCATTCAGTAGTTGTAAGTAAATTGAAAAACAAGTCAGTCTAGTCGGCAAAAGATTTGACAAGAAAAACAGAAATGTAAGAGAAGTAGACGTGTTCAAGTTAAAATAATCGGTGAGTATGTTTCCCATCTTACAGCTACTGACTCAGAAATATTTTAATGTAGTTCTATCTTTACGGTGTACGGGGATGTATTAGGTCAAGTTAGATGTCGTCTTACTTAGTCACTTATTGACTACCTCCACCATCCAGAGTTATCATCTTTAGTCCAGCAATCTGATAAATATTTTATTTTTCTCTCTTTCTTTCCTGAATGGAAATAAAATTAATCGTCACACACCAATTTATTGTTTTTTCTATTTTTTATTTATTCCCTTTTATTTTAGTAAGAGTCAGAAATATTTCTTTTCTTGGTTTGATTCCCGTGAAGGCAAAAACATGGTTGATCCAGCATCGTGAGAAAAAGTGGGAAGCTACAGTAGGTAGCGGAACTTAGGCTGCGAGGCCAGAACTAAACGGTGAGAGGGAACCGCGGCGTGCTTACCACACTCCGCCCAATAAAAATCGCTGTCTGAAAAGCTTTGGCACCTCAAAGGCTGTTGCGCCATAGAAAGGTAATTTCTTTCTTGATTTCTTTACCATATTTTATCGCTAGTTCATTTCTGTCCGTATTAATATTTAAAAATTCTTATATAGTAATAACTATCTTTGTAAACTCTTTGTATAGAGATTAAATTTAAATATTGAAAATAATCTTTCGTTTGGTTCTTCAACTGGGGACTAGTAATTCCGAAGAAGAGCTTCATGACGGAGCCACTTTCAGCTTTGCTAGGCCTGATTAAGAGGGCGAAACTGAAAAATGCGCTATAAACCCAGGGGATCCACAATAGACCTTATAATGTAGATAGCAGAAGAATGAGGCGTGACCCTCCCCAAACTAATTTAATCTAATAGCGAAATTGTAGCCCCCTGTAGTACAGAAGTCTGGTACACTGCAGTATACGTGTTTTGAACATCAGAGGCTCAATGCTCCCTCTCACATGGGCAATTATTCTTCACAATTGCTAAACAAGATAACGAGTTTTTGGCTGCCAATAGGGTCAAAATTATTGAACCATTACATATACCATTTAGCCCTATGTGACTTTTGGTTTTTCTTCAAGCTCCAAAAAAAATGTACACAGTTGACAATTACACTCGTAAGCAGAAATTGATCAGAATATCTTAGATTTTTTTGAAAACTTATTTTCAGATGAATGAGATCCGAATCATTAAAAATACATAGTATCCGAAGAGCAATGAAGCACACATTAAATGAATCAAAATTTAGTTACTCCCCACTTTGAAACGGATGGATAGTTCGATTCATATAAATAGAGCGAAACAGTACAGTTCAGGACAGTTTTACGACCAGTTTACAACCAGTCCATCAACTTGTCTACTATCTTCTCATCATTCAGCCAGTCTGTCTCTTTATATTTGTTTCGCTACCTAACTTCTATTTTACTGTAAAGTCCTTGCAGTTTATGTGTTCTATTCATTATATAGTGTTCTGCATATTAACTAGTTTATTTCTCTAAAATCTATTCTCTCTAATTCTCTTACTCCTTCTCACATCCATTACGGCCTTCAAGTTATGTAAAATAAGATTTTAACTAATGTTTGTAGCTGGAGGAGAGTACTTCAAGTTCCAATGATAGAAGTTCCTCGGAAGTGGTAACCACTTTCTCATAACATAAACCTTCCTAGAAATGACCCTCTTATAACTTGTGCATCTTGCCATCATCCTCTCTATCCGTAACCTTGTGTTTATTTATGTTTTGAAATCTGTTGAAATAATTAGCATTGATTTCTTGAAATTTAAAATTAAAGTTAGCTGAATGAGGATTTTTTTTTTATTTCTACACATTTCAATAAGAATTCTCTTTTAAGGTCTCTCCCATTGTTAATTACGTATTATTATTATTATTATAAAATCAATTTTAAATTAGAATATCATCGTTTTGCATAAAACTATTATAACCACCACCATCATCATCATCATAATACTCTTAATGATATTCAGGGTGTAAAATTTCACACACTATAATAAAACTCAGACAAGAATGCTTGTCAAAAATAGCATTTAACGATGTAACATACATAGATTATAAATAATTCATTAGATAATAAATGGTCTTTTTTTTTTTGTACGTTTTCAAATGATGTGCATAAGATTGGGATAATGGCTAGTTAAATTCTAACCAAGGTGACACCAATCTTGTTATGTTTTTAATAACTACATTTAGCAAACTGATAAACATAAAACTTGAAATATTTTTTTTTTTTTTTAATTTTTTTTTTTTACAAAAGTGAAACGATTAATAGGTATAATTATCTCTTAATATTTACTAATTTCTTAAAAGCATTAAATAAAAAAATTGTTTTCTGTCTCTTTTAACAAACGGTTGAAATGTTTTCATCATTAAAATGTGAATTAATTTATTTCAAAATTATTTTATTTATTTTACTGTATAATTATTTAATAAATTGTTAAATGTTCTTTTTGATTATACTATTGCAATAAATAAGAAGTAATTACTTTTCTTTAAATTAACCACATACATATACTATCTACATAAACATAAATGCCTATTACTTTTATTTGAAACATATCCCTAGAAAAGTGATTTTTGTAAGATTGTAGTGGAATAGTAGCCTTATGCTTTTCTCTAAAGTACCACTTTCAATGTATGGTTTTATCATCCAACTAGGCGGGTGGCCATAAGGATAGCAGTTGGCGTCCTCACTGGCCGTTGTAGACTTAATAAGCACATGCATCGCATGGGCCTGGCAACGGATACCCAGTGCAGGTTTTGTCAGGAAGAAGAGGAAACAGCACTGCACGTTCTATGTCTTTACGAGGGGCTTGTATGGCTGAGGTTTCGTCTTTTTGGCGAGTAGAAGCTGACGTGTGCAAGCCTCAGCCAGGGCCCCTTCTCGGGTCTCTAAATTGACCACCTCGGAGCCTCCCCAGACTCCACAGTTCGACAAAGGACAGGGCTGGGGAGGGGTCTCCAACTTAGGGAGTGCCACAATAGACCCATGGGGGTCGGCGGTAGCGCAGGCTGAAGAGCCAATCCCCCCCTAAAATCTAATCTAATCTAATGGTTTTATCACCTACATAATATTAATATACATTAGGAATCATTGCTAGAATTGAAAGTTTGAAGAAGATCGGGTACCCGGAAGTGTAACTTTAAAGAATAGGTTTTATATGAAACATTTTCCAAAAAGAAACTGATCTTCAGTTCAATTCAGTTCAATTTAAGTGTTATGACATTCTAGGCTCAGCTTCTTCAGGGGTTCTCTGTGTCTAAAATGTTCCATGAGGATCCCTGTTACCTATTTTGTAACCTGTGAGCCTATTTTTGTTCAGTTTCATGCATTGCGACTTTTTTCTATCATAGCTGCACAGACAAGTCCTTACTTGTCTCATTCCAGGAAGATACTCCAGTGCATCGTTGTATTCTTCCTCATTTTCTGGGAAAGATCTTCTTGGAAAGACTGATAGATTGCCTCATAAAAGGATTCCGGCCCCATGAATGGTTACTATTTCTTTCCTAACCAAAATATCGACCATCTCATTATCTTCCACACCAACATGTCCTGGCACCCAAAAGCGAGTAACTGTGTTGTCATTAGGCCTATGAAATCAATGCTTTCTTGGTAGCATAGCTATCGGTCGGAAAAACAATCTATTGATTCTGATCATTCTTTTCGTGGTTATATTCCAATCCTAGTCAGAGATCCTCGAACCATCTTTGCACCGCCTAATGACATTATTTTAATTCAGAGCGATTCATTGCTTCACACACTTTTATACGGCCTCGTATAGAATTATTTTTACGGAAGGTAGCCAAGGTCTCTAGGCCTCTTTTTAATCAACTTTAAGATCTTAAAGGAGTTATAAAATAATATCTGGAGAACAATACTTGCCTAGGAATTTTGAGATTTAAGTTATATTATTATTATTATTTTGTTTTAATCTAAGGCGCGTCAAAATGTATGGTCATTGGCGCCCGGAGCCTTCTCAGTGCACTGCCGGCTTCCACACAGTGTTCTCTCGTTATAGACTACACAGTCCATCACCGGAGAGTGAACTGTAGAGACTCCTAGGAAGAAAAAATAGCGCAGCTTAGACACAGCTGGAATCGAACCCAGGTTCTCCGATGGGAGTCCAGTAGGCCTAGCCACTTAGCCAATCCCCTTCCCTTGATTTAAAATTTGCTTATAATTTTTGTTTGCAACTTTTCAAGATTTAAATTGTTTATTGCCATTTTATTTAAATTTTTTAACTTGGAATGTAATACATTCAGTTTAAATCAGGCATTTAAAGAGTTCTAATGTTGATAAAGGCAAGCCAAACAGAAAATGCAACGTGTGCAGATGGACAGATATACCATAATCTTCTTGTTTAAATGAAAGAAAATAAGATAACTAAAACGAAGTTCTCCCCCCCAAAAAAAAACTTGAAGAATTTCAGATATTTATAGTACTTTTTAAATATCATTTTGAATTATTCACAAAGTATTGGTATATCAAATTTCATTTGCTTTTAATGCTGGAATAAACATGGATTTAATATTCAAATTTAAGATATTTTCTTAAAGTCTATATTGTAATTTAGGACACTATTAAGTAGACAAAAAATATATAACTAAAATTTTTCAAATGACAAAATTCTTGATAAACATATTTGGTGACCTTTTACGTAAGTTGACGGTAAGATAAAAAGAAATAATAAAAAATGTTCTAACTAATTACAACTAGATCTGTCCTTATAACGTATTATATACAATATTAAATTTTGAAAATAACGGTTTGTCTGGACAACACATTCTAAAATATTATTACAACTCTTGACACTTACCTTTTAACTTACGTTATTACTCTTATTTATTTTTATTTCCATAACTTTATGTTGATTTGTCTAAAAATATATATATGTATCTAATTTATTCAATCTAAATTTATGTGGGAAAATTTTACTTATAACAACAGGATTTATTTATAGTAAATGGCTGATTGTTTGGTTATCCGTTTTTAAATAATACTTATATACGAACATTAGTTATTTAAATGCTACATAAAATACCTCGATCTGAACCCTTGGCAGGATAGAGGCGAAGGTCTTCATCAATAGTTCCTTCCGCCTTCTGTCTTCTTTCAATGGTTTTCTCTCCTCCCACAATGGCCACATGAAACTTGCCTAATTCGTATTTCGTTGTATGCATCAATTAGTGCTTTGTGTACTGAGCTATTGAGAGCAAAGGATGGTTGCAGCCAAATCATAGCAAACAATTTATTCCGTCTGAGATTGCTCAAAAGCGAGTGGCTATGTTGTCATTAAGCCTATGAAGTCAATGCTTTGATCGTAGTGGGAACACAATCTTTGGATTCTGATAATGCTTGTTTCTGATATTCCAGACACGGGATTGCTCAGTTCTAGCTGTAATAATATGCAACAAATAAGTGTTTGGTACTGTTCATTGAATCATGATAATCAACCAGCTGCAAATCAGAAAAGAATTCTGAATTCAAACTATAATATCCGTCATAAAGATAAAATAGCATTATTAGTAACATCTTGCTTCGTCAATGTGTTAGAAACAAGTTCCTTTGCAATATTCCAGATTATTTGTGTTAATGAATAACAAATTGCAAACTCCTAGGGTACAAGAGAAATTCATATGTTCTCTATAAGTCGCAGTTTTAAGATTTACATGTTTTCGAATGTTTGTGAAGAATAGCAACCTTTATTTTGGTTGTTGTGGCTGGTTTTTCGCAGGGCTGGAAAGCATCAGAGATATTTTCCGTGACAGCCTGTTTCTTTTTGTGGTCATCGACCGGTTTCGGGCATTCGCCCATCATCATTCTAATAAAAAATACTTTTTAAAACCAGTGTATCAACTAAATTTGTTCTATGCAAGTCAATGTTATCACACTGTTTTGACAAAAAACATTCTGATAAAATATATTGATACGAACGGCATTGGGTAGCCCATGTTTTAATAATTATTCAAAGCTTAATGTTTAAAAATCATCAAATGGCAATTAACTTCTTAATTTTAAATAAATTTTAATAATCTAGAAATTTTCAGAAATACCAAATGACATGAGTTTGTACTAAATCTACGGAGAGAAAAATATTAAATAATTTTGTGCAAGATATTCGTAACAACTTGTTCTATTTAATATGTGCGTTGAACAGGCATTGAAAGACTGGAAGAGCAAGTTCAACTGGAGTGGGAATAAAAACATAAGTAGAAGGTAGCACCTGTAACCTACAATTGCGGATAACCAAATTATAATCGCATCAGATCAAAATGAAATAAATGATTTGTAAATTGGCTGAAGCTTATTCCGCTTGGGGCTTGGAAATCAATACTAAGCAAAACAGAATTCATGGGTTTCAACAGTGGCATGGCATAGACGTTCTCTCCAAGAAAGATTTTTGGAATCTGCTACGCTGTTCTGAGTGTATGTACTTGGGCTCATCCCTAGAAAGAAATTTTTAGAGCAATAGCGGTGATATTTCCCAATGAATTCCAAATATCCAAATATAAAGGATCGCGTACAGGAGAGAAAAACTGTTGTTCTCAATTGTGACAAGAAGACAGCTATGATACATTTAAAAAGAAAGAGTAATGAGCGGTGGCCGAGGAAAATGTTGAAAACTATAAGCCAAGTGGTCGTGAAAGGTTTAACGAGAGATGGATTGAGAACGTCCAGGAAAATGTGACAGCACAAGATTTCCTCCGCGAATGTGAGTGAAGTGCATTATTATTATTATTCGTCTATTGGGTGGGGGGTGGGGGTGGGGGAGACTAATCCTTACGGTTCCAATGCCCTACAGGACCCATTAGATACTCCAAAGGAAAAGGACAACATACTGGGCCTAGAACAAAAATCGGGTCTAATCCATCCAAAGTTCCATAATAGAACGTACAAATAAACGAAATACATGAGTTATTTCACTTTATAGTAATACTTTAGTTATACGAAATCCTTGAACGTTGAAAGATCTAGAAATACATTAGTCATTTTACTTTAGATATACAAAATTCTTGAATCTTAAAAAAAAAAAAAAATATGAAATACTTGAATTAAGATTGGTCATTCGATAAGTAACGAGAAAAATCGCTTTAGCTCAGAAACGGTTTGTTTAATCAATACAATAGCTGTCAAGTTGGCATCCTTGTACTTAGTTTTTCATCATCTGTTTGAGTGTATTTGGTAATCATAACCTCAAATTATGTATTTAGTTAACAATGGCGAGTTCGCTCGAGCATCTTGGACCTTGGACCTTGGACCTTGCACCTTGGCAGAAAAACGCTCAGTGATTAGATTTTTAATTGCAGGGAAATCCTGTAATGGTAGGGAATCCTGAGGTATTAAAGGTAGGGAAATCCACGAAAGAATGTTGAAAGTGTACGGAAATAATTGTTTAAACCATTCGAACGTTTACAAATGGGTAAAACAGTTTAAAATTGGCCGTGTATGTGTCTGTGATGAGCAACGAAGTGGACGACCGGTTGAAATTGCAACTTCCTCCCTCAAATCTCTTATTATCACGTTAATTCAGGACAACAGGCTTATTACTGTTGAACCGATACCTCAAAAAGTGCATGCGAGTGTTGGAACTGTCCATAACATTATTTAGAATAAGCTGCTGGCGTAATTTTACTTCATGTCAACGAGCTCCCACACACGCCACAATTAACTGAATTTACTGAACCCGAAATACTTCAAAAAGTGGTGTGGTAGATCCTTCCACATTCCCGCTACAGACTCGACCTCGCCCCATTGGGCAACCATTTCTTTGGATTCCTTAAAGGGGGTCTACGTGACAAACATTTTCAATCCAATGAAAAAGTTAAAAATCGGGTGCAAAAGTGGCTTCGAGATCAGCCCAAAGAATTTTATGCCAGGGGCATACACAAATTAAAAGAACGACGGGACAAGTGTATAAATATTGTTGTGGACTGTGTTGAAAAGTAGCCAATGCTTTATATTGATTAAATAAATCGTTTTTGAGCTACAGCGATTTGTCTTATTACTAACTGAATGACTCCCGTATTTCCCTGAAGTTTCCAAATTTTTGTTTTTATTTGTCACAAGCAAACTAAAAACTAAAAATCTTCATCAAATTATTGGTTGAATTCAAATCATAATAAATTGATACTAGCAGTCATTTAGAATAAATTTATTTAAAATCAGTAGTAATAATCATAGAAAATTCTCTTTATATACATTAACTAAGATAAAGAGACAAATATTGTGTAGTGGTGTAGCCCGGTAAGTCACAACAGAAAGGTTGGTTATATAGCTATGTCTTTGTGTATATACATAAGAGATAGTGCTCATCTCTATCCTTTTTTATCTAGTAAACAACTTATACATTATGCATGTAAACCGGCTTTGAGAATCTGGGAACACTGCTCATTATATTAGCGTGGATAGTAGTTAAAGGGTTGTACTACTTCTCTTCCAGTAGACTGATCTATTTATAATTTTTAGCATAAGCCAGCTATATATGATAAATTTATTAAATATAAATATATAAATTATATCTGACAAGCCACAAATTTTTATTCTCTGACCTATAAGACATTATTATTAAAAGTTTTACCATTAACATGTGAATGTTTAAGAAATACACTTGGAAATACTAAGCTATTTCAACTAAGTTGTAATTATTAATTGAATTATTCAGATTTCAAATGTGATAGTTAGATGTGAAAGTTATGTAAATCAAGTTGCACTTGTATTATATAGAAATTCTTAACAATCAACTTACACTCCCATAAATGATAGTTTATATTTTGAAATAACTGTTATAATTTTTTTTGCCCATATTGTTAAGGAAATGAATAAAAGATTAAGTGAGTTTAACGGGCAGTTATGTGCAGTATTTCAATGATATTAACCGCAAGATTAATCCTATTATCCCGTCATACCAATTAAAAAAAAAAAATAAATAAATAAAAAAAATGAACGCTAAATATCTGGAAAGTTTTCCTTCTTTTCAAGGCACCATTTGATTTATAGGACTGCATTAATATAAATTGAATTTAGAGAATTTTATTCTGTCCATTTTACCCCCTGAAGTGATAATAACAGTTATTTATTTAACAAGTGACTAAGGCTGAGGCAGTTTACATTTTAAAAACACATGACTTTTTTTTTTATTCCAGAATAAAACACTTATATAATAAGTTTGAGAAGGAGAGAAGTTGGGTTAGATAGATAAATAAACTAGAAGTAAAGCTGAACACTGTATAATAGAAAAGTAGCATGAACTGCCTGGACTTTACACTAAAATATCTAAAATGGTAGTCAAAGAAAAAGGTTGATGACGTGCTGTGACTGCTGTATGAACTCTGCTGCAAGACTGTCGGTAGACTCCCCCTTATGGCTGACACAGCTGTATTTAAACAGTTTCTCTCACTCTAGTCTGGCGTAAACTAGAGAGTGATCCTGTCTCTCTCTTTCTGCTTTGTATCCCACTCTTCGGATCCTATTACACTTACAACTGATAAAATTTATATATAAACATTAGAATGTCTATCAAACGTTTAGTTGTGTTAGCCTTACAATAGAGATGGTGGCAAATGTAACCAGTTGGTTTTTTTTGGATAAAGTTTACCTGAACGTGAGTACATTGTATGGCAGCGCACCTTCTCTCAGCGCTTAGCAAAGACTGAAACGGCAGTTTAAATTTTAAGCCTAACTCATAGATTACTAACCGGAAACCCTATTAAAACTATTTTTCTGTTAAAATGTTTCAAATAAAAAAATGATGTTTATGTCTAGGCATTGAGCATTCTACATTTAAAGAATATTGTTGAAGTTTAAAGAAATAATCTCAAAAACTAATTCTATGAAATCAGACTTTTCGATAACCGATTTTCTTCAAACTGGGAATATAGCAAATGATTTGATTATGTAAGTGGAAGTAGTGCATTTTGTCAACATTGTATCTTCCCAGAATCCTCCAAAATTAGTTTTCTGAACAGTGTTTAAAATAAGAGTGAGCTATTTAATAGTATTCGAATTCAAAGGAAGTCGCGAATAAGCCAAAAAAAAATCATACTAAACATAGAGAGCTTCATCTGCGATTTTCGTGATTGACATATGTTGTTCACAAACATTTTCTACCTTTCTAGCAATAAGAGAAAATAAAAAATAAGGTTGCCGCCTTTAGAAAAGTTATAGTAGAAAATTAGATAATATTTTTAAATTTAACATAACCTAGTTATATTTCAATGATCATGATTTATAATTTTTAAGATTCATGGATTTTTTTTTTGGATAATCGGTAGATTATAATCTTTCAGGCATCCGCGCTCATTGTTATAGAAAACACTTAGGTTTTAACCCGAAGATCTAAGTGTTTTACAGGAAGAAATGATTTCATTGAAGAAAGGAATTTTTAGGTGATCATGTTAGATTAGGTAGGAGATTGGGCGATTTTGCGGAAAATTAGGATTGTAGGAACCTGAATTCTCTTTGAGTCGATTGAGCCTAAGACTTCAACCAAATGAGGCGGTCATTATGTATAGGGATTTTGGGATGACGGATATGAAGTAGATGTATAATAGAGGACCTAGAATACTTCCTTGTGGTACTCCGACATCGCAAAGTATGCGGAGGAGAATTCTGGAGCTTTGTCTCATACGGAAGTATTTCTCAATAGAATTTCAGGATCAAATAATATTCCATTGACCTTGAAGAACCAGCTAGAATAAGATTTAAGGAGATTAGTAAGACATAAATAAAATAGAATGGAAGGAGGAAACATTTCATTGAATGGACTTGCAATAAAAAAAAGGGGCTGCTCAACTTTGTTGTGGTGCAAAAACACAGCATTCTGATCTACCGCAACAGTACGTACATAGTAAAAATAAAAAAAAAATCAAGAAAGAAAGCGAGCGTATTGCAAGCGTGTCGCATCGAGCAGTGTAAATAAAACAATTTGTTGATTAGGGAACATAAAATATCAAAAATCAGCATCGGAAGGAAGAAGAAAAGTAAACAAAAAGAAAGAGAGAAAAAAAAAGGAAATTAATAACTATATACATGATGCCTAATGAGTCTATAATAACTGATTCTACTAGGCCGTCAATTTAGATGGGTCAATACCGACTTCGTCCAGAAAACCTCGAGTTGTCTGTGAGATAGTACCTCTTGCCCCAAACCACAGGCCGTGAACAGTGTAGTCCCTATCGCCATATTGATCTCTAAATTTTTCTTTATAATAAGGAATGCACTCTCCATATATGGCTTTTTTCTCCAAATCCACCTTTGTTGCCTGATTACAGTCATTGGTTTCATAACGAATCGTAGGATCCAGGTTCATTGCTGATTTCCCACTCTCGGCAAAGGCGTACCTTGAAACACCGTCAGTATCGATCCATATCCTTCTTCTTGGGGGGTAAAACTTTTTTCGCTTAA
Source organism: Triatoma infestans (assembly GCA_011037195.1). Lineage (NCBI taxonomy): Eukaryota > Metazoa > Arthropoda > Insecta > Hemiptera > Reduviidae > Triatoma > Triatoma infestans. The sequence continues at coordinate 22,319 of JAAEAF010005261.1, forward strand.
TAGGTCCATTAATGTGTGCTTAACTCGGTGATGGCACCGCGTCACAAGGAGCATACTATTTGGACAATGTCCAAGAACATGGGCCGGAGTTTCATTCTCTCTGCCACACTTGCGGCAGTGGTGGTCCAGCATTCCCCAAGAACCAGTCAACAACTCCAATTAAACCACGGAGAGCCGCGTAATTAATGTTGAGCTTTATGGCATTTGTCCACTCGGAACCCCGAAAGCAATAATTTTTTCTCACAGACAAAATTGTTCGCATTCGGAGTATATTTAAAGTGGCAAACACCGATACCCTGCCACTTACATTTGCTCCATTCTTCAAAGGCCGCTACTCTTAGGAAGCGTCGCAGGTATCTTACAGAGGCATTTCGCCTTGTATTAAGTTTTACGAAAGAGTCAATACTAAAGAGATTACGTAAAAGGAAGTTAGAAATTTTTATTTTAATTAACTGACTGAGAAATTTGAGTTAACTACTGGTTTTTTACTTAAAAAATAATGCAGAATATTTTTTTTTTAAGTAAATACTTGGCCAACATACAAACATCTTATAGATGTATAACATGTCAATTAATACGTGCGTATGTATATATACACTTGATGATACGTAACTTAAAACTTTGTGCTAATATAAGTCAATGACATGTAAATAGATTGTATATGTATAATATATAATATATATATAACAACAAAACTCACAGATATACATTCACACACACTCACATACTTTGTAAAGTTATACCAAGTAAATAATAAATTATATCTATATCTATATATGTATATATATATATGTATATATCTATTGAAGAAAGGTTAAAGTAAGAAATAAGAGACAAGCGTGTTAATGAGGTAGCCACATTCGATAGATAGTGGCCCATAGGAGACGCCATGGGACCCTGTATTACCGCGCCGTGTTCAGCCTCTATATCCCATGTATGACAAGTATCTATAATTGGCTCAGAATGTCCCGCTTTACTCTGGTGAATATTTCTTGTTTAACTAATGGCTGTTCTGCAACTTTAAAGATAACATTTCTAACTAACATATTATATAAAACTTCTCCTCCCTCTAATATTATTATTATTATTATTATTATACATACATTCTAGAATATATAAACTTTTTATTATTATTATTATTAGTAGTAGTAGTATCATATCCAATGTGCTGCCAATTAAATACAAAATATTATATATGCAAGTTTCTATTTAATTACTAAGTAGGTAATCTATATATTTATAATTATCTTTAGTTATTTTATTCATATCACGTATTTATTCTCGTATAGATATCAAATAATCTAGATTTTAGTTCTACGGTTATTTTTTTTTATTTTTTAAAATTTATTTTAAATTTATTCCGTGATATTTATTTTTTATTATTTACTAACAAGTGTCCATCGTTAATAAACTATATAAGATTCTTTGAAGAAAATGCCATATCTAGTAATATTTATTACTAGATTAGTGCAGTGATATGGAATGTACTCCCAAGCAGTGTACAAGATTATTTTCATTAAATAAAGAATTATTAACCAGAACTTTCTATTTGTTAGCAACTTATTTATAATATATTATACCTAGGTAAGTAACAACACGTCTTATAATATGATTATTAAAATCTAAATATTATAATTCAAATTCTAGAATACAAAACACGCACACACACGCTCTTTTCCATATCCTAATTTGGTCCTTTTATTGTTTTAATTATATTATTAAGATTTTTACAATTATAAAAGGCATTTAGAAAAATTGTGATACAATAAAATATAATTTATGAGGGAACCGGAGTGGGATTTTTAATTGGTCGGAAAGAAGAGAATTATAAATGAGGTAACTAGCTTGTTACTGCACTATAATTAAATATAAAACTTATAATTTTACACATTAAAGGAATTAATATATATATAGAGAGAGAAATAATGTGAGAAAGGGGAAATAAGAAATTTAGTGAGGAAGACGTGACAAGAACCGCAATTAATTAATCACATCATCCGATGGCTTTATCATATATTAATAGCAGTTACCTTCTAGCATACAGAATAACACCGAAATGTGTTTGGTGTGGATGTGTTGTGGTAGCTTGTGGCGTGAGCGATTTAGTAAAAGGGCTTGTAAGTATATATGTTTAAGAGAAAAGTATTAGTAATAATCAAAAGAGCACCACTGTTTTTAAAATAAATATATTATTCTCTAAGCAAATTTATTGTACATTACAATATCACAACTGTATCTTAATAAAATGATGTTTATCTAGAATCTAAAGGGAAATCTCGCATGAGGTTAAGAGAGCGATTCCTGAAGCAAGTGTTCTGGCTTTGAAAGCAGAATGCAGACTGTCCTGAAGGAATGCCCTTTCTAACAAAACAGTTGGCCAAGTGGCATTGTATTAATTTAACGGATTTTTGTACCTTTGTTTCCTAATAGCAATGACCCCAAATTACAGTACCTGACACTTTTCACTTGAATTTAAACTCTTTAAACATTTAAAATATTAACAAAATTAGATTTTTCAAACTATAAAATATTCTAAACTATTTTTCAAAACTATTATTTTCTTTTATTTCTTTCTTCCACTACAACACAACGACGACGCCAGTTCATCTGAGTTAGTCGTATGTTTGGGGTAACCAACTTTGACTAAGTTCCACCCCTCCCCCAGTATGTTCTATTTAAGAAGATATATAATAATAATTCTGTGTTCTTAATATATAATAATTCTGTGAATGAGATGACAATCATTTATAAGATTAATTCAGATATAACTTAGATAATAACAGTAGACAGAAAGGATTTTCTAGATTCTAGAATAGAGCCTTCTTTGCATTACTAAACAATTTCAATTATTACATTTATAATAAGAAAAGAAACAGAGGAATTTCTTAACGGGGAAAAACAACATCAAAATGGAAAATATTTATGACTATATGGATAGTTTAGTTAAAAATGGTAAAACGGCATTTGGAAATTTTACGAGAAAGTGTGGTTCAGTGTAAATGAAATGGTTATGTCTAACTTTATTCATATATCTGTAAAATATTTCATGTATAGGGTAAAGCTAGGAGAGATGACGCGGTAGGAGAGAAGACGCAGGCTTTACTTCTCTTGTTTGCCACCACGTGGCGTCATGGAAGTTAGTCCAGGAGTAGAGAGATCAGAAGCGAACATATTGCAAAATTCTTCAGTTATTTTGTGTGTTCTTCTGAGTTCTAGGAACATTTATACGCATCAGCGTATACGTTTTCATAACGTGAATTTTCAAAACGCTTAGTAAATTATTTTATTTTTTTATATATTATATTAATTGCAATTGAAATGAAAGATTTCCAGCTGACGTTAAAGTTGGACTCGTAGACATAGTGTTTACCAAGTTTCATGAAAGATCAGCCATGTTACGTTCACAGAGGAGAGGTCTCCTACCTATGGTGCGTCATCTATCCTACTATAGAAGGACAGACGGCCAAATGTAGTATACTTGTATTTTGGTTCTAGAATAAATGAGAATGTCTTTATTTTGAAAAATAACATTTTTTTTTGCAGATAATAGTAGTTGACATATGTATGATAAGAATTACCTCTTTAATATATCTCCTATGTTTTCATACAGGGCATAACTTTGAAATGTGCGTCATCTCTCCTAGCTTTACCCTAAATGACATTATACATGTCTGATTATAAGGAAGCGAGGTTGCTAGCTGCTGAAGGAATAGGGTGGATGATTTGTGAGGTGGTATTGTCAACTTTTATTATTTTATTTGTAACTGTGTATTTACGCAACAAGCAAATGAGATGACAAAAGAAGAACACACAAAAAATAATTAAATTAAATTAAAATAGATAAAAACAAAACAAAACTGAAAAAAAAAAACACACACGACAGAATTGAATGAGGCCATCCAACAATGACCATAATTTACGTCGGTTAGTATTGACACCGTAGGAACGAATTCTAATGATGCCCTTCTGACTTTCTAAAGGAAGTACTGTAATCGTGCCAAATTTTCGATATCAAGTTTTCACCAAAAATATCAGTTTTGAGGTCCCCTGAGTCCAAAAATGTGGTTTTTAGCAAATGGTCTGTGTGTGTGTGTGTCTATGTGTACGTATGTATGTGAAAAATAGCTCAAAAATGAAAACTCGCAGAGACTTCAAACTTGATATTCCGTTTAGGTATCACCATGGTATCCGACAGTAGGTTATCTGTCCAAATTACTCAACTGGAAGTACCACTTTAATAGTTTTTTTTTACTTTTTTGCGAATTTCTCGAAAATGGCTCCGACGATTTTCTTTAAACATGATACATCAATTGCACATACAAAGAGCTACAAACTTTATTTGAAATATTTCTCCGGGAAAATTCATTAAAGGGAACTTCTCGGGGAGGGTTGGGGTTATGTTTTTCTCTAAAGTGCTATCATAGTTGATTATGCAATTCTACCATCTAAATTTATTATAAATAAATATATTGCCAAAATAAATTATCCGAGTTTCAAGAAAATTATTAAACCGGAAGTGTAGCCCATTACGGAACAGTTTTTTCCAGTTTTCGACGAATTTCATTAAATTTGGTATACTGACTATAAAATTTATCAATTTCAATTTTGAAAACTGGAGTAAGTTGAAACTGAAGTTGTGTAAGTGTTTTAGACCAGATTTATTTTATCAAGCGATCAGGTGATCGCGGGGCCATCGGCGGTTCAGTCTTCGGGAATTATTTTAGAAGGGAATGTTATCTGTGTCAAGTTCGGATCAGTGGGCTGTAGTTTAGTATATTATAATTTAAGTTAGAGATTAAGAGATTAAAGATCTTTTTCAGGTAGGTACTCTAAGTTTCATTTTGTAAATATATAACACAGATTGGACTTAAATAAATAAATAATAGGTGGCAATATGTGGTCCGTCTGAAAGAATAGTAGAATTACGTAAGTAGTGTAATAGGATCCAAAGAGAGGATCCATTGCAGAAAAAGAGAGATAAAAATGTCAGGACCACTCTCTCAGAGTAGAGTGGGAGAAACTGCATAAATACAGCGACGGGAGATAGATATACAACAGAGTTCACTCGCCAGTCACAACATGTCATTTACCTTACCCTTTACCATTCTACCATAGTCTACCATTTTAGTGTAAAATCCAGGCATTCAGTGTCACTTTTTAAATTTTACAGTGTTCACAGCCATATCTAGTTGTTCATTCAAACCAAACCATTTTCACTCCTTCATCAAACCCATTATAGTAGTATAATTTTTTTTTTTTAATATTTTTATTTATTTGGATTGATTTTTTATTTACCATTTTGAGAGCCAAGATTGTAAAGAATATAGAGCGAACAAAGAGTATGGAATCAGTATGTGTGAAGAGAAGTCCAGTCAGCAAAGTTGTACATTGTTCTTCATCTTAATCACTGAATGTCAATTGAGTGATTTGTTTTTAATATGATCATTAAATAAAGAATTCACCGCCCTTCTTTCCAAGACCAAGATTTCAATTCATCTAAGATTCCTGCATTATATATTTTTTAATCTATTCTAAAAGGTATAAGGGAATAATTTTTCTTCTAAATAAATCTTTCTTTATTGAGGCTTTTGGTTGGTGAAATTATTTAAAAAAAATAATATATTTTATTTAAATGATTAATAAACAACTAACCATAATAAATCTGATCTGAGAAATATTAGGTGAGAAATTAGCTACAATCTATAACTCTGGGGTACAACTTCAGAAAAAGTAACACCTAGAGCTTTAACACTTAAAAAAAAAATATATATTTATATAGTTTATTTTTACAATAGTTAATTTATCATTTAAAAAAAAGAAAACTAGAAATTGTCGACTTAATGACAAATAATATGGAAATATTTTTGTTGTAGCCGAGATAGTGGCAGGGTGTTTAAATAAGAATTTAGTTTAGTCACGCTACAAGAACACTAGGCGACAAATATCATTTTGTTAACCCCACTGCCATAATTCTTTTCATTTCTTTTTTTAACGGTTGTAAATAAATTATCATATTATTCAAACTGTTCAATTCTAGATTACAAAATTTGTAATTGATATTAATTTATTTTAAGTCAACTATATCTTTTGGTTTTAATATTGCCATATAAATATCTATTTTAATGCAAATTTTTGATTACATTCTTACAGTTAATTTCAAAATTGTACAAGACATTTTTTTTTTTTGTCATTACATCGCTTCTATTTGTTAATAGAGATACTACTAAAGATAGTAATGTATGAAACTAATCGTCACACAAAAGCTGGACTCAATAGTTCCATTAGAAGCCGCATCAAGTTGAATTAGCTCAATGGTAGCGCATTAGATTCTCCGGATTCGAATCCAGCATTGCTGCCCTTAGATTTTATCTCCCTAAGAACATCTATAGTTATTTTCCAATAGATCTTTCAGGTCGCACTGCATTATCCCTCAAAAGAATCTAAATAAATAAGAAAAACTCATCAAGGCATCGTCATTGATCCTCCAAGCGCACGTCAACTACGCATCTCACCCGCTACATGACGTTTACTACAAGTATTGGTGAATGGATTCTAATGTCGACAGCCAATCTCTCACGTAAAAGTGCTCTCTAGTGGTAAGAGAAACTAAATAAAAGTTGACCATCTGAAGGCTCAAGAATCAATCAGCAGTTAAATTTTAAAGATCAGTTGTTACAACATCAACTTCAACCCTTTCAAGGTTGAATCAAGGCTAGCCTTGACTCGTTTACCCCGTTAAAACAAGCAAGAGTCACTTCACTTTTCAAGCGGCTCCCATCAGCCAACGCTGTTCTAACATCACGCTACCAACAACAATTGTCACTCTTCGCTCTGTCAGTCTACCCTCTATACAGCCTTCTCTCCTTACCCAATAAATTTGTTAGAGTAAACTTGTCGGGAAAGTGCCAATTCACATTCACCATGCACTACTAATTTCCTACTAACAACGAATGTACAAATGGGGTATCCTTGTTCGCTAAACTTGTTGACATCATGAATCGAGAAGAATAAGTAGCCTTTGTTGATGTGATTTTTAGACAGCCGGAAAGGTTGTATCCTGCAAGTGCCTTATAGGAAATGATAGTTTAGAGATTAGAGGATTAGAGTAGATGGTTCATAAACAGCAGAAGTTCATAAACTTCTTATTAAACGAAGAAAGATTATTTTTTTTTGTAATTAAAGGCGCGTCAATATCTATGCTCATTGAACGCGGAGACTTATCAGTGCTCTGCCGGCCACTGGACAGTATTCTCTCATTAAGGACAACACTGTCCATCACCGGACAGTGAGCTGTAGGGGTTCCTGGGGAGAAAAAAATTTAAAGCGTAGCAATGGACTCGAACCCGGGACCTCCGCTTGGGAGTTCTTTAAACTTGATATATCAACTACACATAGGGTAAAGCTTGGCGAGATGACAGGGGTAGGAGAGAAGACGCAGGCTTTACTTCTCTTGTTTGCCACCACGTGGCGCCATGCAAGATTGTCCAGGAGTGGAGAGATCAGAAGCGAACGTATTGCAAAATTCTTCAGTAATTTTGTGTATTCACTGTGTTCTACGAACATTTACACGCATCAGCAATATCTCGTGAATACCTGAATTTTCATAATGCTTAGTAAATATTAATATAATACACTGTACTGGTAATTGCAATTGAAATGAACGATTTCCACGTTGTTGTTAAAGTTGGACTCGTAGACATAGTGTTTACCAAGTTTCATGACGATCAGCCACGCTTCCTTCATAGAATAGAGGAGAGGGGGCATTTGATTCTGGAACAAATAAAAAAGTCTTTATTTTGAAAAATAACATTTTTTTGTAGATAATAGTAGCTGACATATGTTTTATAAGAATCACCTCTTTAATTATGTCCTATATTTTGATATAGGGCATAATTTTGAAATTTGCGTCATATTTTCTAGCTTGACCATATAAAGAATTAATTACAACTTCTTTTAAATTTTTTTTTTGTTGGAAAAATAGATTTTAAAAGGTCTGAAGGAAAGGGGGATGTTAGCATCTAAAGTGTCTTTTTAGAAAATCTGTAGGGAAGGAAGGCTGTTAGAATGTAAGGTGTAACTTTAGAAGATCTGGGAAAAAGGAATGTTAGGATCTAAAGTGTCATTGTAGAAGTTTTAAAAAATGTCATTTTAGAAGATCTGAAGAATAAGAGGATGTTAGGATCTAAAGTGTCATTGTAGAAGATCTGGAAACTCTCATTTTAGAAGATCTGAAGGATAAGGGGATGTTAGGATCTAAACTGTCATTTTCCTATAATAGACGATCATATCATCTGTAAAATATTAAGTGAAGAAAATTGGTTAATCGGAAATGATTTTTTTTTTGTTTTTTCACTTTTCTCGATTTCCACCATAAAGATATTACTGTGTTTCTCTGAACTTACTGTGAAAAAAAACTAAGAAAAACAACACAATGCATGGACATTATGTCCGTCTGCAGAGGTTGACCTCACATACGAGAATACATATATTAATACAAATATTTTTCATGTATGAAACAGTTTTTTTTTGTATTTTTAACTTTTTACTACAAAACCAAAAAGATTCTTTATCATAGAAAAATAAAAATAGCAACCGCAAAAATAATATTAACAAATTTAAATTAATTATTGAATTCAACAAAATTTACTTAATAATTCACATACATAAAATAAAATTTAAAAATTGTAATTAGAAATCAAAAACTGTCTGTAATTAGCGGCCTCCAAGTGGTACCAATAAAGGCGCTTAAAACTATTATTCTGCCCATTCAAGTAACTAATTATTTCAGTTTTAGTTAGCGTTTTCCTATTGAACCATCGGATTCTAAATTCTTTAAGAATTGATGAGAAGTATCTGTTGGTTGGCTGATCGGCCGAAGGGTATCATAAAAAAACACCAAACTTTTTTTTCCTTTCAAGTGTTTTTTATTAGTAACCCGACGTTTCGACAAACATTGTTTGTCTTCTTCAGGGGCTATCTTAGATTGAAAAATTTGTATGTTCTATCATTACATGTTTAATTACTACTGTGGTATTAATTTTATAACTTTAAGTATAACTTTAAGTTATTTAACTTTAAGAATTGGACATTCAGCTACAAAATGAAATAAATCTTCAACTACATTGAGATTACACATTGAATACAGATGCCTCTCGCTTGTACGACCCACTCTATAGTTCAAATTTATTAGCTGCCCCCCTCAATTTCATTATAGTTTGCATAAAGTGTAACTTGTTTGTATCTTTAATGTAGTGATTTTGACCCAAATCTATAATTAACTCTTTGTACAAACAATTAAAGTTGAATTCGCAACTTTAGCCAACAAATTTCTTTTGAAAGACTCTTTTATTTTCTCTATTAACACCTCAAATTGATTCTCACCCCCACTATCATAATTTATTAGTTCCATATCGTGCCTTTGACAAAAATCATTGAATTCTTTAAACCAAAATATTTTTTCTCTTATAATTTGTTCTGCTAAAATCTTTGGTAACCGTGTATTTGGCAAAGTAAGCACTTTCCGAATGTAATGATAATGTAAGCTCAGTGTAAAAACGAATATAGGTGTCACGCCCGATTCCAGATATATTACATAACTGGGCGTGTTTTTTTGTAACAGAAACAATCTTTTAATGAAAAAAGTATTTAAACTGTCTATTACATCACTCCATAAGAATCCCCAGGTTTGCGCGGCGTAACTAATTATGGCTCTAGCTACTGCATTGAATATTTCAAATTTAACTGAAATCGGTACACCGTTTTTACTGAATATGTTACTGTAATTCGCCATAATACTTGCTTTAGCCGCACGAAGTCGATCTTCAAAGTGGTATAGGAAAGCTAATTGTGGAGTTAACCAAACACCCAACCATTTTCAAGATAATCGTAACAAAACTTTTTATCATCTGGTATTATATCCATTTTAGCATGCATATTCCTTTTGTTCCTGACTGGTTTTGGATTTTCATCCATCGTCAGAGCAAATTCACCAAGTGTAATATCGTGCACTATTTATTATAGTGTTTTTTTTTGTTTTTTTTTGGTGTTGTTTACTGGATATCCTGAGGAGAATTATTAATGAACTTGTTTTAGTCGGATATCTTTTATATGGTATTGAGTTCTCTGATCTTCTTCTTTAAGAGTACTGCAGCATCTTTAACATTTCCCTGCACACTTGTCCCTGTTAGAGATCTTACTATAGTGATAATTTTCATAAATTCTGTTTATTAAGTAAATTGAATTTATGTCCTTGAATAGTTACAATCTTTTACCAATTTTAACTTAAAAATGCATCATTATTTATCAAACATATCTGATAAATCATCAGAGACATTTTCCGTGGGAGCCTGCTTCATTTTGTGGTCATCGACCGGTTTCGGGCGTTCGCCCATCTTCAGGATGCGTTTTTCAGACAGTGTGACAACACAGACTTACACAGAGCAAACTTAGTTTTTTCACACCACTGGGTCGAAACCGGTCGATGACCACAAAATGAAGCAGGCTACCACGGAAAATGTCTCTGATGCTTTCCAGCTCTGCGGAACCAACCACCACAACAATATCTGATAAATCTTAAAAAAAAAAAAAAAAATACTTTCAACAACGGTGAGTGTAATAAACCAGCAAGTGTGAGTGTAACAGAAACATTGCATTGAAGTGAGCTCTCTACAAGAACTTGGTGAATTTACTCTGACATTGGATGTAAATCCAAAACCAGTCAGGAACAAAAGGAATATCCATGTTACGACGGATAAAATACCAGATGTTATCCAGCATTACGATTCCATCCATATATTCAAAAACTGATTATGCATCCAGCACATAGCAATTCCGTTAGACTGATTTTACTCATAACCCTGGGGGGAGGGAAGGCCCATGGTAGTAGAAGTTGAACGAAATATCAAGATTGAACTTGCTGCGATTTTTCGTTTTTTATTTATATTGACTACACTCATATACGCACACACACACACACACGCGCGCGCACATACACAAACACAGAGGAATTTCTAAAAATCCCTTTCTCTGACTTAGCGGATCTCTCAAACATGTATTTCCGGGATAAATTTGATGTCGATAAACTTGACGATTGCTAAATTTTCCTCTTAGTAGCAGTAAGGGAAAGTAACAATAAAATTATTTATGTACGTACAAATGAGCTGTTGCAGTAAAGTGATGCAAAAAAAAAAAGGGTTAAAAACCTACATCAACAAATTGATGTTTATTGGCAATGACAACCATTTTTTTTTTTTTTTTTATTTAGAAAAAGAAGCCTCCCTACACAAATAAAAATGTCAAAAAAAGAAATTGCTTTTTGAATCGTATAGGCGAGTGAACTTTTATGAAGGTGGGTGTCGTTTGGCTGTATCTGGCCGATGGTTATAAAGTGATGCTGGCTAAGAAGGGAAAATTACTGATATTTCAACATCAATGGTCTGCGGACAGTGTTCTCTCGTTACAGACAACACTGTTCAACACTGTGAGCTGTAGAGGGTTCTAGGAATCTAAGGGCAGCACTTCTGGGCTCGAAACCGCTGCTAGTCCAGCCTCTGCACTGCGAGTCCAGCCCGCTACAATTGAGCTAACCCCTTTCCTTACTTCTCCTTATTATTGTTGTAATTTCTGTAAAATATTAATCGAAAGATACATAGGTTAAAAGTTGTTAAATACGAATATAAATTCTTGTTTTTTTATTATTTATTACTTTCTCTTACTCCTAGTAAGAGGAAGTATTGTAATCGTGTCAAATTTCGATATCGGTTTTCACCGGAAATATTCCGTTTTGAGGTCCCCTGAGTCCAAAAAAGTGGTTTTAGCGAACTGTATGTGTGTGTGTGTGTGTGTGTGTGTGTGTGTCTGTGTGTATGTATGTATGTGAACAGCATAGCTCAAAAACGAAAAATCGTAGAAAGTTCAAACTTGATATTACGTTTAGGTATCACCATGGGATCTGACGGTGCGTTATGTGTCAATATTCCTCAACCGGAAGTACCACTTTACTAGTTGTTTTTTTTTAAGTTTTTGCAATTTTCTCAAAAATGGCTCCGAAGATTTTCTTTAAACTTGTTATATCAACTACACATACAAAGAGCTACAACTTTTATTTGAAACATTTCTACAGGAAAATTCATTTAAGGGCACTTCTGGGGGAGGGGTGGGGTTATTTTTCTCTAAAGTGCTATCACAGTTGATTATACAATTGTATCATCCAAACAAAATTAATTAGAAATAAATACATGGCCAAAATTCCGAGTTTCAAGAAAATTAGTAAACCGGAAGTGCGCTTTTACTGAACAATTTTTTCAGTTTTCGACGAATCTTATGAAATTTGGTACACAAACTATAAAAGCTGTCAATTATAATTTGGAGAACTGGAGTAAGAGAAAGTTGTGTGAGTGTTTCACACCAGATTTTTTTTTTTTCCAGAACAAAAGATGAACCAACCCATCTACGTATTAAACTTTTTCAAAAATACCCTTCTCTATAATAACTGTAAAGTGAAAGCGAATAAAGTTAATAATTTTATGAAATATACTTAGCTCTTTATTCATGGAAGTATTTCATAATAAATAATTATATTGAAAGTATTTTTTTTTTTTTTTTTTAAGATTTATCAGATATGTTTGATAAATAATGATGCATGTTTAAGTTAAAAGTGGTAAAAGATTGAAACTATTCAAGGACATAAATTCAATTTACTTAGTAAACAGACTTTATGAAAATTATCACTATAGTAAGATCTCTAACAGGGACAAGTGTGCAGAGAAATGTTAAAGATGCTGCAGTAGAAAAGATCAGAGAACTCAATACAATATAAAAGATATCCGACTAAAACAAGTACATTAATAATTCTCCTCAGGATATCCAGTAAAAAAAACAGAATTATAAATAGTGCACGATATTACACTTGTTATACTCAACAATGATCTTAAAGCCAATCACATTTTCTGATCAATTTCTTCTTAATGTGTAGAACTTATTAAATCATTTACATAACTTTTATTATCATAGCACTCTGATTATCACTATATTAATGACACTATTTCATAATATCAATTTTTTATTATGTTCTACGTATTTATTCAGTAGCGTATACAAATATTTATGTGTCAATAGAATATGTATATTTAGTACCGTGTATATTAATTTGAATACAGTCATTTTAATAAATATGCTATAATTTATCTTATCAATATTTCTAATATAGATGAGTAGTAGGTGTGGTTACACCAGGATGGAAAACACAAGGTTTGTAAGAGTCTGTATATGTAGGTATTTGAATATGGAAGTTGGACTTGTGGAGTAGTAAACTAGATAGATCTTGCCTGTTGAATCAATCAAACTCTGCACTATGAGTGTTTTAAACTGTTCATTTGTCCATTTATTAATCGGCATTAATGTAATAAGTGAAAAGCAGAATATAATTAAAACAGAAACTCTTTGAAATCACCTACAGTTTTAATAGTAGATGGAAATGAGCTTATTATAATGGAGTTGATGAGGAGAGAAATTGGGTTTTGATTAATTAGACGAGATATGAAGACACTCTTATAATATAGCTGTAAGCTTACACAAACTGCACTGGACTTGTAATGATTTTATAGAATAAAGGGTGAGAGTAGAGGTATGACACGATGCGATGTATATGGTTGACTCTGATAGATAGATGTCTAGATTTCTTACTGGCTTATATACAGGTTCTCCCCACTCTAGCCTGCGTATCTGAGAGAGTACCAGAGAGAGTCTGTTTTCTCTCGGTCGGGCTTGTGCTCTCTCTCTGTCTCTCTTGCCGTTACATTAGTTTAAAAAGTGTGGCTTCAGCAGTATTGCAACAAAGTTATTTTAAGAAGTGAAATTCTCGTAAGTCCAAATTTTCCGTTTCTGTGAGCCTAGACAAGAGAGTGTTTCAACTTTCAGTGTCCATAATTAAAATAATAATAATAACCTAATGGAGCAGGTAAAATGAGAAATATACAAGTGACACAATACCCTCAATATATTTAAACGATATTAATGAGGAGAAAGATCACATAATGTATGGAATGTGATGATATTCGTAGCGCAATGAAGATTGGGCAGCACTCGCTAAAATCAGTAGCTAGAACTCTGGTGGTTTGTTCTAATGGGTGGATGAACCCATTCAAGCTTCATCTTGATATAGATGAACACTTTGAAGTGGTTCTTGGTGACTTCTTTGGGGCCTCAGATCTCCAGCTTTCTATTCCAGTTTCACTTACCTCTGGGTGGGAGCTACAAATAGCTTCTAGGGGGAGAAGTTATCCAAGAAGAAGCTCATTCACCAATACCCAACAGTGGACGTGATAGATAATACGTAGTTGAAGATAGCGCTTGGTGATAAGATGGTGGCACTTGCTGCCGTTGGTTGTGAACTTTTGTTCAACAAATTATTCAGCAAATAGTCTAGGCATCATTTTCATTCATTTTTCTGGTGACGGATGAACTTCGTTATTAACACGGTGTAGGAACACTTGAGAAAAGTTTGTTGCTACAATATGTCTAGTAGCAGTTCCAATAAACAAAGTTCCAGTAGTCCTCGTGATACAACTCAAGATGACAATGTAATGTAATGATGTTTGTAGTAGTTGGTTGTGTCGTGAGCGTTTTAGCGAAAAGGGCTTGTGTGTTTGTTTGAGATAGAATATAAGAATTGAGAATAATTAAGAACACACCACTGTTTTATAAATAATTATATTATCTCTTAGTAAATTTAAGTATTTTACAATATCACGCTATTATGTTTAAGAAATTAAGTATTTATCAAGATTAATGCAAAACTGGCACAGATATTTAGAGAGCGATTCCTGAAGTGTCCTGTTTGAAGGCTGGGTTAAGACTCTCTACTCTTTACTCTTTTAAAGCTGATGGCTCTCTTCTTTGGAATTGCTCTCTCTCTCGCGGGGGAATTTTCTTACAAAGGTTTGCCCTAACGGGATTTTGTGTCTTTGTTTTTCTATTTAGTAATGACCAGATTTAATATACCTGGTTCTAAAATACATACTTTTTGAAGGTAAATTCACAGCACTAAAAATTATAAAATATTAACAAAAATACAATTTTGGATACTATAAAATATTCAGAAACTTTAAACTATTATTTTTCGATTTTGTTATTTCACTACATTATCCCCCCTCCTGGAGAAATTTTTCGGCACGAAAAATTTGGGAGATAATCTGGAGTTGTAGAGGCTTGGAAGTTATCGAGAGGCGTGTGTGTAACGTCTGCAAGGTGGCCGTGTGTTGTGGGGTGCAGTCATCTTCTTCTGCGGCTAACGCTGCTTGAAGGTGTGAGCGTTGCGTCGTGTTTGAATGTATTCTCAAGCGAACGCTGCGTGAGTGGGTGAACGTTGCTGTGGTGGTAGGCTGATAGGTGAACAGCGAACACTGCTTGGCGAGTGAGAGTGTTGCGGATGAAGAAGTGACTGGCAATGGGTAGACAAGTCGGTACTGTAGTGTGTATGTAGTTTCTTGAATTAACTCTATATGGACAAAAAAAAAACTCTTAAGTATTTCAAAAATAATTAACAAATAAATAAATACACAAAATACGCAAATAAAAAAAATATATATATTTAATAAGCGTGCAGGGATGCGCAAGGATGTGAGGATGATCGCAAGGGGTATGAGAAGATGAAGATCTTTTCCTTTTGTAGAAATCTTGTGTTTCTGAAAATAATCATACAGAGTTATACATAAATACATTATTGTTAATTTCAATTTCTTAAAGTTAATCATGCAGTTTTCATGCAATCAAATTCATGCGCATGCAATAACATTCATACTCATGCAATCGTGCAGACGACGAAGATTCTTGGATCTGTAAAAGAGAGGTTAAACAAATTTAAATTTCAACAAATATTAGTGTAAAAATTATTAAAGCTAAGAAGTAAAGATGAATTAGCTAGCTTGAGGGGTATGTGCAAGTATTTCGGCCGTTTCTATAGCTATGAGTTCTTTCAACTGTTTTGCGTTTTCTAGATGAGTTGAATATAACCTTGAACAATACAAAAAAACAATTAAGTATTATAAAAATATAACATTAAAATACAAATGACAGACAAGCACAAGAATAATACAAATTATTTAATTTCCTTTTAAGGCGAACTAAAAAAAATAAATAAATTAGTTTAATACAATAAAAAAACATCAATATTAACATATAAAATATTAAACAAATTCACGCGGTCATCTTGATTTCTGCAACATAAAATAAATTACAATTATTATTTAAAATATACAATGCAATAATTACAAATATTAAAGCCGGAATAATTTTATGACTCCAAGTACGATAGTTTTCAATGCTGAAACAAAAATAATATGTCGATTATACAACCAAAGGAAATATTTCAATACATTTTACAATTTTTATTCTTAAGATTAACAAATTCTTACATATAACATTTACATGTGGTAGTATGTAAAGTTAAGAAGTGTGGTATATTGAGAATTATTTCAAGAGATTATGTCAAGTATTTTATTTCAAGTGTTATGCATTGTGTGCGCGAGGTGTCACAGAAATTTTGTGGCTAGTTACTAGGGATTTTAGTGAACTTAGCGATTAGTACTAAACTAGTGCGTTTGAGTACTGGTTGAAAATTGAATGTTGGATTTATTAAGTGTTAGATACGTGCGTAAATGAATGATTACCCTGTAAGAACGTTTCTACAAGTATTAATTGGAAATTGCCTTTTAATTGCGAAAGTATGAATTCGCCAGAAAATTTGGAATTTTCGACATTGTCCGCGTGCAAATGAAGGGACGTGATGCCATAGTTAGGTATTACCTAGTTAGACAGGATTGATGGAAGCAGCTATGATTGCGCCATAGTCATATCAGGTTTTCGAGAAAGCGACTGAGGGCTAACTCGTTTTGGGCTGTATTTGGAAACAATTACGAGCCGTATGTCCAAATTTTGAACAATATTGGCAAGTGGGCCTATTTTGGAGGTTATTGCTACCATTATTATTATTATGACTATACTGGGGTCTATCTGAATAAGGTTTAAATCGCGAATTGTTTGAATTAATTCGAGGGCTATGATTATTACTATAATATTGATTATTATTATTATTGTTATAACGATTATTATTATATACCCTACGATTGAAATTTTTTGGTACATTAAAATTGTTAGGCATTTTGCCAAAGTTAGTATGAGGTTTTGGTCTGAATTTATTGGTGCAGTCCACGTCAAAATGTGGACCGGAAAAATGGCGGCAAGGTCTGTTCCTTATTACATTAAATACTCTACAAGTGGTAGTTGGTTTTAATTGTTGCTTTTGACTTTTATTACGATGCGGGCATTCTCTGTGGAAATGCATTTGTCCACATTAACGACAAGGAGATGGGGGTGTACGAGTATTGGAAGTTTTCGTAGTAACAGCGAAAACTATAGGGTTTGATTCAGAAGCCTGAACTTCTTTTAGGGCATTGGCATAGGAAAGTGCTTCATCTAATTTTTGAGGTAGCTTAGTTCGTACCTCATTACGAAGCGGTTGAGGAAGTGATTTCAGGAATGCATCAGTGGCCAGTTTATCTAAAATTGTTTGTAAGGCCTCGAGTGGGTTGGCTTGAGCTTTTACATGAATGGCGGATTGGATATGTCTAATCCTATCCGCGAATGTTTCAGGAGACTCAGTGGGCAAGGACTGAATATTAGTCATCTGTTGTAAGAGGACTAGGGGTGTTTTCTCCTTACGAAATCGGGCTAGAAGTCGCTCAGAAATTAGAGGATACGTTATATTTGTACCCTGGCGTTGTAATTCCGCTTTCTGGGTGTCGTAAAAGATTTCTGCAGATCCTGAGAGTCTAAGTGCTAATATTTCTAATTTGGCAGCGTCGTCCCAGCCAGAAAGACTAGCACAATGGCTAATTTGGTCTAGGAAATCGGACACTTTGGCTGAATTTTCGCCATCGAAGGTGGGTAAGCTATTAATTAATTGTAAATTTCTTAAAGAACTAGCTGGTTGATTGATGGGGGTGGGAGGAGGATTGGCTAATTGTTGCTGAGCAAGGAAATATTCTACAGCGGCGTCGATTTTCATGTTTTGTCCGTTAATTTTATACATTTGGGAAATACAAATTCACAAGGGATGGTGCAAATACAACAATTTCAAAAACTAAAATTTTTCAAATTACAAAAATGAAATTCAATAAAAATTCAATTATGGGAAATATTTAGATACTTCCGCTGAGAAACTAATTTAAAAGTTAATAAAATTATCTGATGGATAATTAGTTTAATTATTAAATTGGAAATTTTACGTACTTGTAAATTTGTGGATTCTTGTTGAAAATATCCCAAACAGCTGGCACCAATGTAATGTTTTGCTGTGGAATTGTATTTGTAGTAGTGGGTTGTGTCGTGAGCGTTTTAGCGAAAAGGGCTTGTGATTGTTTGAGAATTGAGAATAATTAAGAACACACTACTGTTTTATAAATAAATATATTCTATTAAAATAATAACCACTTATTTGGTTTATAAACTTATTTAATTTATAACTGGCACAGATATTTAGAGAGCGATTCCTGAAGTGTCCTGTTTGAAGGTTGAGCTTAGACTCTCTACTCTTTACTCTTTTAAAGCTGATGGCTCTCTTCTTTGGAATTGCTCTCTCTCTCGCGGGGGAATTTTCTTACAACAACAAGCAAGTCTCATGGTCACTTGCATCTATATATAAAAAATAAAAAAATAAATGAATCAAAATAAAACAAAACACCCGTGTAAATGGAATGAAATCATACAAACAGAAGTATTTTGGTGCATAATATAAAACTTCACTATATTGCAAAATGTAAGGTCTAGAATATAGTAGAGGGTCATTCAATCAGTAGAAACAAATGGTTACAATGTGATATATATGAATATTACAATTTTCGCACAATCTGTTAAATTTCACCCATGCTACCCGCTTCTCCACTAGTTTGTGATGCCGGCAGTAAAACATTTTTTGTCTTGAAGTGTCAAATATTCCATATTTGTTTTTATTTTCTTCGTTGCTGTGAATCTCAATAACTTTACATAATAACGCCTTTAGGAACTAAACAACGATAAAAATTTGACAGTACAAGATCGGAGCTGTAAAGCGGTTATAGCAAAACTGTCTTCTCAGCCTAATTTGTTCACAGTTTGATGTAATGATTACTCTATGAGAGCAAACGCTGATCCGGAGTAAGTCTTCGTTATCTGCAATCCAATCGCTTTTAGAGGATCCGTAGAGTTTACTTTATATTCAAGCATCTCTTGCTACTAAAATAACTAATGGTAGTATGCTGACCTTCCAGGAAATCCCAAATCACATCCCAAAATATCTTTAGCAACACTTTGCCAGTCGATGGTCCACAAACATCTCTGAAACTGGCTACCTTCCTTCTTCCCTGCTTTGTTCCTAAACCACATAGATTGGTTATTTTTATTTACAGTAGGTTCTTTTAGGGGCTTTTGCTTAGCTGCCCTTCGCAGTTTAGCTGACGTATCGCTTCACAGAAGCCTATAATTTACCGGAGGCATCAGCTCCAAGCTCCTACTGGCTAGTGCTGCCCAGTGATACGAGATATTTCAAATTAGCTGTCCCACTCGTAGATGTCCGCCTACCCTGCCATGATTACACCGCTATGCCATTCGCCTACATAAATTAGGCGTTTCCCAAAGAACAACAACGAGAAGGTGGAGATATTAGCTTCCCTTTGATTACATAATGTTTGTTTCTAAATTATCGCCTTGATTTAACAATAATACTATGGATGATGTCTTATTAACTGACAAATATAAAACGATGGTTAAACGAGCGAAGATGATAAATTTAAAATGAATATCTCGATTTATGACTTTAACATTGTAAACACAATACTAACTTTCGAAGTTTCATTTATAGTTCCGAGTGAATTCTTTATAAAGCAATGATTAATAAGCATATGTAAATTTTTTCGTTTTCTAAAACCAAATTACATTTCTACGTCTTACTTACATACATTTCTCCAAATGATGCACTTTACGCTAATGGATAACTTACATATAACTATTTTCACCATAAGATATATTATTTTAATCTTAACTACCTTCTTCTTATAAAAGCCATGTGAAAGTGGTTGAAATTAATGTAAGAAATTTTAGTTGGACATTAAGTTGATGGACTCTTCTCTGAAAATGACTACGTTAGTTAAAAAAAAAAAAAATTGCCTAATTTAACAAAAGTTTTATTTAAGCATTATTCTTGTGTAATCTTTATGACCTTT
Organism: Triatoma infestans; assembly: GCA_011037195.1. Taxonomy (NCBI): domain Eukaryota; kingdom Metazoa; phylum Arthropoda; class Insecta; order Hemiptera; family Reduviidae; genus Triatoma; species Triatoma infestans. Next base: position 42,574 of record JAAEAF010005261.1, read on the forward strand.
TCATATTTGTAATAAAAAAACTTTAATTCTATCCAACTTTAAATTTCTCAAATGTAAGGGTGATAAAAAATTTTGGGTAATAATACATCACATTTTTACTTCCTCTTACTCCTAGTAAGAGGAAGTATTGTAATCGTGTCAAATTTTCGATATCGATTTTCACCGGAAATATCCGTTTTGAGGTCCCCTGAGTCCAAAAAGTGGTTTTTAGCGAATGGTCTGTGTGTGTGTGTGTGTGTGTGTGTGTGGTGTATGTATGTGAACAGCATAGCTCTGTGTCTGTGTGTGTGTATGTATGTGAACAGCATAGCTCAAAAACGAAAAATCGTAGAAAGTTCAAACTTGATATTACGTTTAGGTATCACCATGGGATCTGACGGTGCGTTATGTGTCAATATTCCTCAACCGGAAGTACCACTTTACTAGTTGTTTTTTTTACGTTTTTGCAATTTTCTCAAAAATGGCTCCGAAGATTTTCTTTAAACTTGCTATATCAACTACACATACAAAGAGCTACAACTTTTATTTGAAACATTTCTCCAGGAAAATTCATTTAAGGGCACTTCTGGGGGAGGGGTGGGTTAGGTTTTCATCTTAACTGCTGTTTCAGTATATTAGACAATTCTGTCATCTAAATAATGTTAATTAGAATTAAATATGTTGTTGAAATTCCGAGTTTGAAAAAAAATAGATAACCGGAAGTGCGTTTTTACTGAAATATAATTTTCAGTTTTCTGGTATTTTCTCGAAAATGGCTCCAACGATTTTCTTTAAACCAGAGTTGTTAACTATACATATAAAGAGCTACAACTTTTATTTGAAACTTTTCCCCTGATAAATTCATTTAAGGGGACTTTTGGGGGAGGGGGGTTATGTTTTTCTTTAAAATGCTATCACAGTTGATTATACAATTCTGTCATCCAAATTGAAATAACTAGAAATTAATATATGACCCAAATTCCGAGTTTCAAGGAAATTAGTAAACCGGACAGTTTTACTGGACAGTGTTTTCACTTTTCGACGAATTTCATTAAATTTGGTACACTAACTATAAAATTTGTCAATTATAATTTTGAGTACTGGAGTAAGAGAAAGTTGTGTGAGTGTTTCACACCAGGTTTTTTTTAATGAGCCAATATACCCCTTGTTTTACTTTCAGCATTGTAATCGTGTCAAATTTTTCAATATCGCATTTTTACCAGAAATAACGTTTTGAGGTCCCCTGAGTTAAAAAAAAAAATGGTTTTTAGAAACTCTGTAAACTGCAGTAAGAGAAAGTTGTGAGAATGTTTCACACGAACTTTTTTTTATATCTTTTTTTTTACAAACAAAACCACCAGATAGGTCTAAAACTAGGTTATCAAGGAATCTAAACAAAATTATAGGTTATTAAATTAAGAAATTAAAGGAATAAACACGTTATCTTAAAAATTATTGATACTTTCCTTTATACAGATATACGAGAACGATTCAAGTGGCCAATATCAATATTTTTTTTGTCTTTTGTAAGAATTGAATCGAAGTCATCTCAAAAATTTTACTTTTATTTTTTTTTTTAAATTCTGCTCTAAGTTTATGGCGCTAAAATACCAATTAACATCTTAAATAATTTATATATTTATTTATATATAAGATTAACTTCTTATAAAAGCTATTTGCCGCTATCAATAAATATCAATATATAATAATTGACTTTATAACAACTATTATTAATAAATTCAATATATTATTTATTAACCACTTAATAATGGAAACGTTCATTTTTATATTTTCAAAATGAATTTTACACACACACACACACACACACTCATACACATATACACACACACACACACACACACACACACACACACATACAACGCTAAGGAGTTGTAAAATGGAATTTATAATTTATATTATAGATTATGGACATTAATTGAGTAAATGGAAATTTTAACGTGTTTTCGTATTCCTATTTAAGGGTGGCAACTATTCAACTTACCAAATATGGTAACAAAATATATTATAACGCCCGTTATTTATCTCTGAATTTTTATTCAATTTGTTGTACATTTCTCTTACTAATCTATAAATAAATAAAATATATTTCAATATATTTTTACATAAAAAAAAAATAATACATTTTTCATTGCCTTTGTGATAGAGCGACAACCTTATTTTTGTTAAAAAAAAAAAATAGTATTACTAAATCTGTTCTAAATATTCTAAAACAATAACTAAGATTTCATTTTTCTATCAAATAACCTATATTTTAATTAATTAATATACGCTTTCACTAATATATAAGTTGCACACGCAGCCCTCATGACAATTTTTCCCACCATATTTGGAAGAAATTTTTATAATACAACTATATTTTGACAAATAGCTTTTTTTTATCCCATGTTTTCGTGTATTTTTAATTAATAAAAAAAATATTGTCTGGCGACAGCCTGATTGGTGGGAAATGTTGTTATAGATATTTTATATGATAAATTAATGCAAAACTCTACTCGACTTTCTTTTCCTGTATCTCTTGATTTCCAAATTGACAAATTTTTCTTGCATCATATAATTCAGTTTTTTTTTAGCTTTAAGCTGACGTACAAGCTGAATAATATATTGAAATGGTATTTATAAGCAAGTCTAAGTAATATCTGCCAGTAATCTCCCTATAATCAACTTCTACAAGAAATCACTTTTAGATAAAACGCTATCCAACATTGCACTTGGAGTAGTAACTCCGTCTTGATATACCAACCTAGTTACTTTGTAAGCAATTTTTTTAATGGCCTCATAAGCTATATCTTCCATTCAGTGAATAGAATATTTCAGGAGCTCATTTCGCTAACTTACCCATGATTGGATAACATGAAATAGGGGAAGAATTATGTATAATAAAGAATTCCAACCTATTGGATTAGTGCACAAATAATTACAGTTTCTGACTGTGAATTTTAAATAATTTTATAGGCCCAAATATAGTCAACTATAGTGGACACTGTTTTGTTGTTACATGTATAAAATATGACTTTGCTAATTCAAAAGAAAATAGGTTCAATAAATTGTTGCGTCTCCTAGGCCATTTGCACAAACAACGATTTCGATGGTACGGTAAAAAAAATTTAGTAGCACGAAGGAGTATGGGGAGCTTGCACACGCTACGATCGCCACACGGCAAGGCACGATGCAAGTGTTGCTGCCGTCTACTGCCACTACAACATGCGGTCCCCATGCCGTTGGCGTGAATACAGTGGCCTACATAATCAAATGCCTGTCACACATGATTTTTATTCCCATGGTACCTGTTATAGGTTAACTTCTGTTTCTATACTCACTGTTTATTTATCAGTTCTTTGCTAAAATAGTTGTTTAGTTTGTGACGTTTATATAGTGTATTATTAACTATTTTAGTGTTATAACTTAATAAGTGTATTGTTGCACCTTTATCCGACTTCTGACACCAGTTGTCGGATTCAATATATTATTTATTAACCACTTCATAATGAAAATGAACAGTACCAAATACAAAACACAATTCTACTGTCTTTTATTTTATCGTTTCTTCTTCTTCTTCAGATTCTTTATCTTCTTCCTCTTGGTTTTCGTCTTCACCAGTTTCTTAATCTCATCATCGTTGTCACTTCTTCATTGTCATGTGCCATTTCTTCCAATTTATCTTTTAAAGATTCATCACCCAATAACGCTTGTTGTCCAATTACTTTTAGTTTTATCGTTTCTTCTTCTTCTTCAGATTCTTTATCTTTTTCCTTTTAGTCTTCATTGTTCCCAATTTCTACTTCAAAAAGTTTGTAGAATGTTCCTACTTGTTCTCTCGTCTGGTTAATTGGATGAACCCAGTGAACTCTATTAAGTTAAATAAGCTACAACGCCTAAGATGACGGTACAGTAACCACATAGCAACAATATGTAAGTTCAGGATTTATTATTAATGAGTGAATGAAATACTATAAATGGCAAAATATCGTGATGTCTGTAAGGAACGTTATCACAATAAAATACCGTCCGGAAATCGAAATCCTTATGTGTGCAACTTGGCCTTATTGCTAATTTTTAAATGATATAAATAATTATTTAAAAAAAAAAAAAAATACGATTAAATCATGCAAAAACGGTTATGGTTGCAAATAATAATAATTTAGAACTTTGTATAATACTTCATTCTATTATAATGGACTTGTATTTAGGAGACATGGTCAGTTAGTGAATTCCAAAGTTAGTGAGCAGTCGCCTGAAGTAGCGCACAATAGCCATGTAACTGGTCACACAACTCTTGCACATTATTGTCAATAAGAAATGTTACCAGTCACATTGACACATCGGTATATGCCCTTCACCGTTGGGGTTCTTGTCACATTATACATAATATCGCATTGCTGCATGATTCTTGTTTCACTCTTACCATCTAACTGTCCTCTCACTCCACTGTCCTCTCACTCCACTGTCCTCTCACTCCACTGTCCTCTTCCATAAAGATATATTTAAAAGACATACCTGGACACTTTGACCACCATATTGGGAAGTTGAAGAAATTTATAGAAGTAAAAATTATAGTACCAGTGCAGCAGCTTCATTGCATGCTCGACATTTTATTATTAAATAGTACAGTTATGTTGACATCATAGTGAAATAATTCATGTTTTATCTCACGCAAAGAAAATGTGCATCCCTTTGTATCTTATTCTAAATAAGTTTTAAATTTTTTTATTATTAATTTTGATTACATTTATAATAATATACAATTCATTTGGAATATATCATTTTTATTTTTTGGAATATAAACTATTTTATGTTCGCTATAAATTTGAAAAATCCCTGATCACCTGAAATATATTAATGGATTTTTAGCTCTGCAGATAGTACCCAAACTTCTAATTAAATACTATTAATATAAAAATATATAGAATTATGTATAGAGTACAAATATGGATATTTATTTGCATCTATTTATTTGTATGTATAGCACTCAATTTAATAATTCCATTTTATTCTAGTAATTCCTTTTTCAATTTATTTAATTAACAGATTAATTCAATAATTTAATTGCCTAAATATACCAGAGATCTACTGAGCCATACCCGAAGGGATATAAGGCTAATTGTAGGTCTACTAACAGGACATTGTAGGCTGAACAGTCACATGCACATCTACAACTTGCATATAGTGCGGTATGCCGATTCTGCAAGGCAGAGGAAGAAATCCCGGCGCACATCCCTGTGAGTGGGCCGGCCTGGCGAGGATAAGGTTTCTTCAATTAGGAACAGGCAATCCCAAAGTATGAGCTTCATGACAGAGCCGCTCTCAGCTTTGCTAAGATTGATTAGGAGGGCAAAGCTGGGGGTTGTGCTATAATTTAAGGGGATCCACAATAGACCTCGTCTTGTAGGATGCAGTGGAATGAGGCTCGCCCCCCCGTTTCTAATCTCTAATCTAACAGATTAATTGATTTAAAAAAAAAAAAAAAATTTATATATATAGGGTGTCCCAAGGTATATGGATAACGACTTTTTATAAGAAACTAAGATAGCTAGAAAAAACTAAAAATTACGCGTCTCCATAGTTTTTTTGTTAGAAATCCAAATTTAATTTGCAAATTTGCAAATGAGGAGTAAAATTTATAATAAAATAGTACTTTTCTTCTTATTCAATCAAAAAACCGTTATAATATTATCATTTTGAAATTTCTTAGAAGAATCTCGTTTCATTTGTAATGTGATAAAGAGAAGGAGTGATAACGAGAAGAAAAAGATATAATTTTTAAATTATAAAAATTATAACTAGTGGTGCCAGCCAGTCGCTATTATTCAGGTCAAGAGCCGCGGTCAGTGTACGGTCAAAGGGACCGCCAAAGACACACCGCTAAAACCCTTTCAACAAGAACCCTTTCAAAAAGGGTCATTATACGGTCAGTGTACAGAAGCCACCTGGCCGATATACAAGGGTCAACAAACACTCAAAAGACCACCTGGCTACAGTCTTTTGATAACCGCCATCATCTGTTGCCACACTGGTCACCGACCTATTCAAGACCTAGGGTCAACACACGGCAAGAGATGTTTTAGTGTGACCCGTAATTACACACTTGTCAATGTGTGAGGATGCCAATGTAAACGTCTCTCCACCGGAAGAGGGGATGAGTATTCTTCAGTATTATATCAGCGTTTCATCAGGATTCTACCAGTCATAAACGATATCAGTTCAGACATCACGAGCCCGCCCCTTTCTAAGATTTTAAACATATATTTACTCATCATAGTAGTGCATCTTAGTTACCATTTAAATCATTTTAAATTAATTGTAGTTTATCTTTTCAAACGTTTAAATTATTGTTAAAAAATATAGTCTATTCTCGTAAATTAGTAGTTCATATTTCGAGTAACAACTATCTAAAAATCTCTAACTAACTCCCAACCATTCATCGCATCATAACCCTCTTCAAGACATCTGATTCCACTACACATTCATAACTTGCTCACAGAAAAAACCGTTCAAGTAAATTTTTTTATAAAAAATAAAGGAATCTATTTCTTAAATAAAAACCATACCTCCCTATTTAAAAAATAAAGTTGGTGCCTGTATCTCGCTTCTGGAAGCACCAAAACATTTTTGCAAATTAAATTTGGATTTCTAACAAAAAAATTACGGGGACACGTATTTTTTTTTAGTTTTTTTTCTAGCTATCTTAGTTTCCGAGAAAAAGTCGTTATCCATATACCTTGGACACCCTGCATACATACATACATACATATATATTTTCAATATGTTCACGATGATCAGCAAATATACTGGGGCTATAATTTTTTAACACGCAAACAAGCCTTGTATTTGATTGGTATAATTCTCAGTCTTTAATGTACAAAATCCCAGCAAATTTAATCTAAAGAATCCAGATTGTTATATAGTTCTTGGGGCACCCTATATATATAAATATATTTTTTTTTTTTAAATCAATTAATCTGTTAGATTAGAAACGGGGGGGGCGAGCCTCATTCCACTGGGACCTACAAGACGAGGTCTATAGTGGATCCCCTTAAATTATAGCACAACCCCCAGCTTTGCCCTCCTAATCAATCTTAGCAATCTAATCAGTTTTATTTTTATTGTTTATTAAATAACATTTTTCATATTTAACATTATTTCCTTTATTGTTAATAATATAGTTTATTCAAAAATAAGAACTTCAGTTTTAAATAAGGCTGCCTCGGATGGGTTTAGGCCTTGAGAATTGTCTGATTAAATAAATTGTAACATACATCTGTATGAACACTTTTATTATTATTATTATTTTAATTTAAGGCGCCTCATTGCGGTCATTTGCGCCCCGAGCCTTCTCAATGCACTGCCGGCCTCCAGACAGTGTACGCTCGTTACAGACACACTGTCACTCACCGGACAATGAGCTGTAGAGGCTCCTAGGAAGAGAAAATCTTAGGGCAGCACAGCTGGATTCGAACCCGAAATCTCCGCATTGTTAGTCCAGGATGCTACCACTGAGCTAATTCTTTCCCACTTATATTATTATTAATATGTTTACAACAATTAGTTGATCAAACCGTGTCAGGTTTTTTTTTGTTTTTTTTTTTGGAGTATACCTATCTCGTAGGATTCGAAGATATCATATAACTGTTGTAGGTGGTAGTAGTGAAAACGTAAAAATTGCAACTACATCATTTGTGTGGAAGCCCATGATTAGTTCTCTCGTTTAGCCTACCCAGTATTTAGCGCAAAAGTGTAACGAAGCGGCGGATCTTCTTGCCTGGAAACAAGGGTTACATAAATCCTTTTTTTTCTCGTATCACACGTCAGTGCTGCAATTATAGCTATAATGCAATGTACGTCTCAAGACTAGCGTTTTGGAAACTTTAGTTGAGTGACCAGGGTAAAGACGTATTGTATCATTGTTGTTTGGCTGCGGATCCAACTTCTGAAACCGCGTCTACAATTTTTAAGGTAGGATCGCTCCTTAGACTCCTGAAATTGATTTAAAAGTCGGGAGAGGAAAGTGTACTCTAAACAATCGATCAAGGCTTTTAGATCAAATTCCCATTCTCATTCTGTAAAATGAGCTAAGATTTATAAATTAGCTTAGATTGTGAATGTGGCACTGCGGCCTGAAAGATCTATTGTGCCCCCCTCCCCCGAAGCCTTCTCCAATGCACAGCCGGCTGCCAAGAGTGTTCTCTAGCTACAAACAACATTGCCCATCACCGGACAATGAGTTGTAGAGGCTCCTAGAAATCTTAGGGCAGCATGCTGAATTCGAACCCTGGACCTCCGCATTGCTAATCCGGTGCGCTACCATTGACCTGGTAGCACTACTGGTTTTCGCCAATTAACTAGGGACGGAGACCCTAGTTTGTGTACTATGTTTGTCCTTGTCTGTAAAGTGTAGAGTGTAGGTAGTTTAAGTGTATTGTGCAGTGTTCTGATGAAGTGCATGGAGTACTGAGCTGTGGTAACCCGTGGGGTCGCTACTCCCCAAGTAACTGCATACAGCAGATACCCCTTGCGGGCAAATATATAATATAAATTAGTTTAATAAAAATAAGGTTCTCAAAAATATAAAGAGGCTCGCCAAATATTTGCTTGGATTAGTACGCTTGACTTGGTGTTAATAAATCTTGTTTGGGATTAGAAATATAGGCTTTCTTGCTTAACAAATTTTCCAATTAAACTAATGCAATATTAAATTACTAAACTTTAACTGAACGCAAGAAAGAAGAAGGTAGGGTGTTTGTAAATCAGAAAAGCACAGTAACTTATACAATAATTATTAATTAAAAAAAAAAGGAAATTAAATTATTATTATTACTAAGTACACTAAGTCAAGGAAACCATTAATTTAGAAAAATGAGCATAGAAGAGACCAAGAATAACTTTGAATAGGCAAGTATCTATATATATATTTTAAATGAAAAATGAAATATGTAAATTTAATAAATGAAAATATGTAATAATTAATAATGAAAATATGTAAATATAATAAATGAAAATTTAATAATGTAATAATGAAAATAGTAAATAAATGAATATATATATATATAATATATATTTAATATTATATATATATATATAATATATAATATAAATTTTAAATAATATATAAATAAAAAATAAATAACTAATATAGATTTAGTTGCAGCCTGTTGTCTATTTAAGAGCAAGATTGATATGCGTTTTTACTGGAATTTAAGTATAACGGTCCTAGGAAATAGATAACAGATAGGCATGAACAATTAATAGTTAATATCTTGTTTGTTTTTTTTTTTTTTTTAAAAACGCTTGTGTTTTTATTACTTATTTATAATTTCCAAAGGAATAAAAAAAATAGCACGCGCGCTGCAAAATGATTAGACTTTAAAGAAAAACATGTTCTTTAAATTGCAAGATATACCTTGCTAATGGTTAAAAATATCTTTTACAAATATACATTTACACAACGTCTTTTGAAGTTTCATTTCTTTTTCTTTTTCTTGCCAAGTTCTTCTTCTTCCTGTTTTCAAAGTAAATATATACATTCTAACTAATAAAAATAAATTTTAACATGCTCTCACAGTACTTTGATTTAAGATGTGGACACAAGTCCTCCCTCCATGATATAAAGAATAGTGTTGAAAGGATTATCTTAAAATATAATTGATTATAAGGGAAATGTTTAACACTAACTTCTTATCATAATGGCATTTCTTTTTTATTACTAAAATTAAGATTATACGCTTCATTTAATCCATTTTTTTTTTTTACCTCTTCTTCATTCAAGAACAAGTTTTAATGTATATATATATATAGCAACACATTCTTATATTCCATTTGATGAATTGTTACTGTTTTAAAAATAAAAAAATAAATTAAGTATATTTGTGAGTTAAAGTAATGATGTTAATAAATTTTCGAAACTAAGCTTTAATTTCAAAGAATATTTCATTCACAGTAAAATTCTTGTTCCTTGTTTCCTATTCGCGTTCGCTGATGATGCAGCAATTTTGACCAATAATGACCGAAACTTCCAGTTTAACCTAAAACTACTCAAAACAAAACTGGCAGACGCGGTCATTCATATTGATAAACCCCTGAGATAACAAAGGTCATGAAAATAGAAAGGAACCCGGGAATGGCAGGAGAACTTTAAAGATTTGAACACTGTCAGGTTATAATAAGTGAAGAATTTAAGTGTCCCAGTATTTATAGTTATTTTCACCTCAATTTGTGTGGATACCTAGATTATGAAATAAGTGAAAGAATTCCGTTCGGCTGGTAGGCTGTTCCAAGCACTCGACAGAGGCTTTGTCTCAAAAAAATGAAATTATGAAAATTACAAAGATGGAAGTCTATAAATCCACATTCTTAACTATCCTTACCTATTCGAGCCAGTCGTGGGCTTTTACAAATGCAATGAGATCCAGTCCGCAGATAGGCGCTATTTGTGCTAAGTGGAAGGAAAGAGCTCGGTGTAGGAAATGTCATAATTCGGTCTAGCCCTATGTCAAATCAGTGTAAGAGATCCTGGAAGAAAGGAAGCTTAGGAGGTTTTTTGGCTACCTCCTCAGAATGGTATAAAGGGTTGCTTGACAAAAAAAGATTTATGTAGCAAAAATAATAGATCAAACACCTTGAGGAAGGCTCATATTAAATGGGAGGAAGGAGGACATTGATGTAATAATGAAGACAAGTAAATATTTAGTAACAATTATAAATTAGTAGAAACTTTGTTAATTGCTGTAAGTGATTGATATTCTGAACAAAATACACAGTTTTGTTCTATTTTGAAATAGGATTAGGGTAAAAGTGGGGAATAGATCCCCACTCATTGGCGCATTTTACTACTCTTTTTTAATTTTAAGGCGTGCTAACATCTATAGTCATTGGCACCGGAGCCGTTACGATGACGGCCTCCGGACTATGTTCTCTCGTTACAAACAACACTGCCTATCACCGGACAATGAGCTGTAGAAACCCCTAGAAAGAAAATAATCCAAGGTAGCAGTTGAACTCAAACCTGGGACATCCGTGTGGGTCCAACACGCTACTACTGAGCTTAATACCTTCCCTTATAAGTTTTTTTATAAACTATATCCATCACATAAACCATATATTGTACAATTCTTATGCATTTTATATTCAACTGAATTGTGGGCGTATGCGTTCCTAATTTTAATTAAATATAAAATGGAAAGTAATTTAAAAAAACGGAATTACATGAAAGGATATTGTTATAAAATTGTTAATTGGGGGGGGAGGGGTTCTTGTCAACCTCAACTCTTTTGGCAACTCTACGATCCTAACCTACCTATGCCCTCACTGAGGCACGTTTAAGAAGAAAAAAAAAAAAATTACTCCAGTCGGTCTAACTTGTAAACACTCGGATCACTGTTTTGTATAAATTTTAATTTTTTTCACACACCTTTCTAAGTAGGACATGTAGTTGAAAAATTACTTACATGTTAGTATTTGCACCTACACACAATTCACATCCTTTCGGAAGCATCACGCACCGTTTATTAATATCCAACGCCTTAAAATCAAAATTACGAGACATTCGAACTAGATGACCATCCAAATTTAAAAAATATTTATACATATCATCAATGAAATATTTTGTTCAGATTTCGTGGCCCTACAAGCATATAGCAGCCATTACTAACTTTCAAACCTAGTCTTATTAGTGCATTTTTATATGCTTAAAAATTTGTAATTATACTGCTTAAAATTTATGATTTATTTTTTGAAGTGAATGCAGATTGTAGATTGTAGTAGGGGATTACTGCACTGCGGCCCCGGAGCGTTCTTAGTGCACTGTCGGCCTCCAAGCAGTGTTGTTTAGCTACAGACACACTGCCCATCACCGAACAGTGAGTTATAGAGGCTCCTAGGAAGAAAAAAAAATCTAATGGCAGCATGCTGGATTCAAACCCGGGACCTCCGCGTTGCTAGTCCCTCCGCTACCCTAAGCTGATCCCTTCCTTCTCCCTTGTGTACTGTGTTTGACCTTGTCTATAAAGAGTAGAGTATATGTAGTTTAAGTAATTTGTTTATTGTGTGACGAAGTGTATGGAGTACTGAGCTGTGGTAACCTGTGAGGTCGCTATTCCCAAAATAACTGCATGCAACACATACTCCTTGCGAGGATTTGAAATGAATAGTTTGTTGTCACATACAATGAAAAAATTTCATCATTCCTAGATGGATATAGGATAAATGGGGTGTCTATTCTAAACTTTAGCCCGGATTGGAATTGTACGAAAATATTGAGCATTCCAATCTCAATAGAATTCAAAAAGCATTCAATCAAAAATCGTCGCTTTGTCAACTTTTGTTTTATGTCTCCAATCATACTATCACCACACCGGCTCTAGACATTCCTATATGCAGATCTTACTATCCAAATCCCCTTGTCTAAATCCTTACTTCAAATTCACTTTGGTGTAAGGCAAGCTGGGCAAGCTGAGTGTTGACCCAGCATCGTGATAAGAAGTGGAGCTACAGTTAGTAGCGCCCTAGGTAGCGAAGGCCGGAATTAAACGGCGCAGGAAATGCGGCGTGCTTACCACACGCCCCCTATTCAAATCGCCGTCTGGTGAGCCTTGGCCTTCATGGGCTGTTACGCCATAGGGTTTTTTTACTTTCTCTTTTTTTTTTGTGACATATATTACATTTTCTTAAAAAAAACACTTGAGTTTCCTTGAAAGCCAATAAGGCTTTCGCTATTAAGAGTTTGCCTTATTGACACTCAAGGTGAACGACCCTGAAGAAGCTCATTGCAACAAGGGCGAAACGACGTTTTTTTTTTGCAAACCACTGTCGTGCTCTCAACCCGGAAACTCGAGTGTTTTTCATGAAAATGGCTGCGGAAACGTAAAAGATTACATTTTTTTGGTGCATTTCTATATGCAGTTCTCAGTATGTTTGAAAAATACAAAGTAGGATGAGTTGTTTCAAGGAAAGTGCTATTGATAACTACTTTACAAAGTTTGACAATATTAAGTGTTCTAAAAAGTGTTAGCTTGCTCGTTTTATTGTCTTAACTACTATGATATTGTAAAGTGAAAATAATGAAATAAAATTTTAATATTCATTATTAATTACTATTATAGCGACACTAACAATATCATCATAATTATCTTGACAAAATGCCCGCATCTTTGTTCACTGATTCAGATAAACATACAATTTCATTTGTCATAATTTTAATTTATACATATTATATATATTTATATATTAAAAATATGATTTCTCGTTACTGTATATTATTTATTCATATAGATATATAAACAATATTGTGACAAGCACGTATACTGCAAAGTAGAAGATATTTCATTAGTATAATTAATTTAATTACATTTCTAAACATGTACATATCATATAACATTGGACAATTATTATATTCTTTTCCTTTTATAATTTTATATGTTGTCATAAGTTACAATTTCCGACATATAAACGTACATATATTTGAACATTATTTAATGAACAAATGTATAGTCTGCTATATTTCACAAAAATACAACTTCTGTTTTTGTAACGATTTGATTTAGTTTGTTGTAACCTAATACCAAGTGTATACAACAGTAGTTTAAAATGTTATTTGATTTAGTAGATCCACATTTATAGAATAAATATTATTTAATTAAAGAATAGGCAATTACAGAGATTATTAAGAAATTTCTGTTATTTCTTGTAGTGTATATAAGTAATCCCTATTTACATTCAGGTGGGGTTAACGTCCAACTACCAAACTAGGTGAAATGTACGGGGGTGGAAGCGCCTACATTAATGTAAACCCTTTTTTTAACGAATATAAAATTTAGCATTTATTATACACGGGACTCGAACTGGGGATCTCCTACTAACAAGTCCATGCTCATAACCACTACACCAACAAATTGCTAGAAACTAGCAATCACAACGAGAAGTATTAAATATTAGCCAAAAATCCGATCTTCAAAAGCAAATATCCGGAAGTTTTATGATTGTAGGTGTTTTATATTAAAAAAAATGTAGCTCCAAAATTTTTCTATTTTGTATGGAAAACAAAGTAGTACCAAAGCTCTTTTGAAATTAATAGCTATTCAAAAATCTCTTTTAAAAACATACTTATATACAAGGGTCATTCAATAAGCAAAGAGACAAATCGCTGTAGCTCAGAAACGGTTTGTTTAATCAATATAAATAGTTTCAGTGCGCTAAGTTGGCATGCTTGTACTTAGTTTCTCATCAGCTGTGCGAAAGTATTTGGTAAGAAAAACGTCAAATGTATTCAGTTAACAATAGCGAGTCCACTCGAGCATTGCACTTCAGAAGAACAACCCTCAGTGATTAGATTTTTAGTTGCAGAGGGTATGAAAGATAATGAACTCCACGAAAGAATGTTGAAAGTGTACGGGAATAATTGTTTGAACCGTTCGAACGTTAACAAAATGAGTAGAACATTTTAAAAGTGGCCGTGTTTGTCTGTGCCGAGCAACGAAGTGGACGATTGGTTGAAGTTGCAACTTCTTCCCTCGAATCTAGCATTAACGCATTAATTCAGGACAACAGGCGTATTACTGTTGAACTGATAGCTGAAGAAATGTACGCGAGAAACAGGTTACAGGCTTGCCATTCGAACGAAACGTCGTGGACTCTTGACTAAAGGCGTGATTTTGCTTTATGACAAAGCGCGCCCACACCCGGCACAGTTAACTCAAGAAATACTTCAAAAAGTGGGGGGGTGGGAGATCCTTTCACATCTTCTCTACAGCCCTGACCTTGCCCCATCGGACTTCCATTCGTTTGGACCCCTTTAAGAGGCTCTACGTGGGAAACATTTTCAATCCAATGAGAAAGTTAAAAATCAGATGCAAAAGTGGCTTCGTTATCAACCCCAAGAATTTCATGCCAGAGGCATACACAAATTAGAAGAACGATGGGACAAGTGTATAAATATTGCTCGGGACTATGTTGAAAATTAGCCAAAGTTTTATATTGATTAAATAAATCGTTTTGGCGATTTACATAGTTACCGCGATTTGTCTCGTTACTTATTGAATGACCCTCGTATATGAATAAATATATATTCATTTGTTTACTTTCCCTAAATATACAACATGATTGAATAACATTCCTTTTAATAAATAATTTAAACAAATTATCTTCGATGGTGAGAACAGTAGTTGGTATACAAATCCATTCACTTCGTCACAAATCATTTATATATAATTTTTTTAAATTCAATTTTTAGTTTCACATGAACTTTTCTTTCAACAATATTAGAATATTTAATGCAAATCAATATAAATATTATTATTATTTATTATATTTACAATATTATATACATTTGATGAATAGAAGAAGATTTTTTTGGTTAAAGTAACTTTGCTGTAGGCAATTCACGACTGTAAACTTCTAACTGTTTACGTTCCATAGTTTTTCATATGATGATTGAAGCCTCAGGCGTTTAAAAGTATGAATGTAATTCTTGTTAAAACAACTAATTTTATAAAAAAAGTGAGTGAAAACCAAATTTTAAAAAAATTAAACAAAAAAATGCTAACTTATTAAGGACAAATTCAGAAAACAAAATTTGTATTCGGTAAAATTTTAGCGCAGCAGTATTTTGTATGCCACTTGCATTTTTTACGGCCTTTCTCTGAGAACTCTTCCAATAATTGATTTTGATTGATATTGATATTAAACTGGATATCACTTTTATAGTACTCTGGATGCAGAAATATTTCTGCCAATAATATTTGCTATGCTGTGATTATAATAAAGTAATGCCTATTTTTTTCAGGGGGGCTTTACGTTCACTACAGATCAGGTTTCGTACAAGGATGCTAATAAGTAACTACTTTACTATATATCACTCATATCAGAAATAAAAAAGTGCAAGTGCCAAGACCGGGAATTGAACCTAGTACCAAATAACCTCTCCTATTCTGGGTTTATAATCACTGTAGTTTATTAGTTGTAATTATTTATAAAATAGGTATTAGATGTAATTTAGAATTGCATTGTAATTCTATTTTTTTTTTTTTTTAAAAGAAAAATATCGAACAATTTTTTTAGATATTATAGAAAAAAATTATATCTGATTATATATTATAAATATCCTGAGAAAACTGAAGCCGGAATGTCTGGACCAAGGGATCACATCCTATGGGCTGGTTTCCTGGCATCTTCACGCAATCGTAAGGTGTATCCAGTGTAATATTGACAGGAAATATCGGAATCAGAAGATTATAATCCTATCCTATATCTCCAGGCTGCCATAGTTGATCAGATCAAGGAACTTCAGATCAGTTGGGCAGGAACTATAGAGGGTTTCTGTTTTGGGTGTATATTGGGAGATGACCGACGCCCTGGCAAGGAAAGACGTAATGAGGAGAAAGACTTCAAGAAGAACTTCGAAAAGAGGGAAAAGTGAAAAGAGCACAGCTTTGGAAAAACCTGCCAGAACTAAACCGCAGACCTGCTTGGGCGCTTATGACCACAAAAGATCTGAAGCGTCCATCAGTCTGAGTAAAAATATGTTTAACATACTGACGGGTTTCTTTACGAATCATTGTAGACACAGGGAGAACCTGGAGAAACTGGAGCTATATCACGATAGAACCTGCAGATTCTGTGAGGAAATAGAATATAGCATTGCGATGCTATCGTCCGGAGAAGATTCAGAAGCCTGGGTACTTATCAGGCGTTGGAGGAAGTTATGCCCTCCTAGAGAATCTTCCAAGATCCTGAGATTCCTAAGAGATCTAAGGGAAGGGGTGTCTCACAGTTGGCACCAGTGGGGTGGCACTATAGACCTCTTTTGCTCGCAGAGCACTATACCCAAATATGTATAATATTGTAGTTGAATATATATATATCGCTGACATTCTTTTTATTGAATAATACAATGTAATATATTGGAAACATTATTAATATTAGTAAAACATAAATTAATTTTAATAGGGTGGGGGGAAAACAACCTTGATAAAGTGAATAATATGTGAAATCATCTCTCTGAAAATTTATCAAGTTTTGTACAGTTCTAATTATCGCTTGGTGTTGAAAATATGCTCATACTGAATTTGGAGTATTTGTGAGAGGTGTGTAAATTTTTACAAAAATCTGTCGAGCCAATTTTGGCAATATGAAAAAATATTTGTTGTATTTTTTATAAATAGCTAGTATAGAAATTACGTTCAAATACTGTACATTATGTAGCAATAGTAGAGTGGGATAAGGAATGTGACGCAAATTATGTCAGCCGATACATCACAAAACGTTATATTTTAATACCCATCTAAACGGACTCTTGAATTGTCTATAATCAGTAATAATATAAACATCAGTCCTCACGCAAAAGGCTAGTGGCTAGCGCACTCGCCACTTTCGTGCAAGAATTCAGGGTTCGATTCCTGTGAAGGCAAAGTCGGTGTTGACCCAGCATCGTGATAAGTGGGAAGCTACAGTTAGTATCGCCCTAGGTAGCAAAGGCCGAAACTAAACGGTGTAGGAACTGCGGCGTGCTTTACCACACGAACCCCAATTCAAATCGCCGTTTGGCAAGCCTAGGCCCTTCATGGGCTGTTGCGCCATAGGGCTAATATAAATTTTAACATATAAACCTTCAAGTTTAGCTAGGTACACGGTATAACAGCGAGTGGGGGTTGTGATTCGCCTACTGTGGGCATGTTTTTTTTATCTTTGTCTTTATTTTGACAACTTTTGTGGTGTAATCGTTTATATTCCTATTTATTTTTCTCTTAAAAAAATAATAAAAAAAAGGAAATGAAGGAAATGAAAGGGAAAAAAATAAAAATTAAAGAAATCACTGTGAGACTACACAATTGACGCTGAAATTATCAATTATTTTTTTTAAATCTATTACTGAACTTCTAACATATGAATTCGAGTTTAGCTGATAGGGAGGTGGGGAGTGTAACCACTGGAATAGATTCTTAACTAAAGCCAGACTAGAGCTATAAACTGCTGGCTAGAGTTTGTTGTGTCACAAGACGCTGCCATTCTTTAGCAATATTCAGATAGACATCCTCCAGAAACCAACAATTACAATCCTTATCACTCGTATTTTTTTTTTTTTATACCGTTTATTTACAGAAGTAAAATTGCAGTAGAGTTGGTTTACCATAGTAATAATAATAATACAGATATAATTAAGGAACATTACTAAAGTCACAAACAGAGGTATGTACCTATTTTAAACTAACTAACAAATAAGTGAAAAGTAAAGAAAACTGGAATCAAACTAAACAAAAAACAAAATAAAAGAATACCTGGGAGACTAATATTAAAAATAAAATAAAATTCAATATGTGGCTAAACTTAACTTAAGTATTACAATCGTGCTTACCAGACAGAAAAGTATAATTACTCCAAATTATCGGAAATAAATCTAAGTGTAATAAAACATTTAATAAAGTAAAATAGTTTATTCAGGCAATCAACTTTCTGTGGGTTTAATATTAAAGTAATATTTTGTCGGTTATACAATTCAGGTATCTATCTCTTGGAGCGGTGAATATGGGCACTCAAAAAACACATGTTGGAGCGTCTCCGTTTCCTCGTGATTACACTTTGGACACCGTGCTTCGGTGTCTAACCTCTATGTGGTCCGGTTTGAATACAAGATGACCATCTTGCTAGGTGATACTCTCAACTGACTGATCAATCTTTTTCTTTCAAACGGAACGTTCCAATTTAAGTACGGCTGTACACAGTTATCAAAGTAAATATTTTTATACAAACAATTGTAAGTGGAGCCGGCCACACGAGAGACATCCTCTTCCAACAGTGCCTTCTTATATTGCCTTAGCATGTTGCCTTTATGGGTAATAATCAGATTGACATCTTGCTCATTCCACAGCCTTTCGTAATCTATCCAACAATAATCTCTCGTAGCTAACTCACCCAATTGAATTTTGCTCTATTGGCATTACTTGAGTTATCCAGTGAAATTAATTTATTAAAACATATGCGTGGTAATCTATTGCCGCACATGAGCAGAATCTTGTTCCACCATTTAATAGCCATTTTGACTACATGAAATTTTATTGGTATTACACCCGTTTCCTTCCTGACTATATAATTTGGAGTTTGCTTTATCACTAGTACCGTATATATAATCACTCGTATTTATATATACGGTACTAAACTGAACAAATGTTTAGCATAAATTCCACAATGGGTGCTTCACACTAGAATTTTTTTAACACTTTCTACTTGGG
>JAAEAF010005262.1:0-40774 GCA_011037195.1 Triatoma infestans
AAAACCTTAAAAGGGCATAGCTTAAGATCCTCTACCGACATCCTATTCCGGCCGAAGATCCTAAACCTAATCTCCTCACAGCCCAAACACTCCGTCATCAGATGCATGGGTCTTTCCTCTTCCGTCTCACAAACTCTACAAAAGGGGTCAGGCATGAGTCCCATGTATAAAGATGTCTCCTTAAGCCACAATGCCCAGTGAGGAATCCAACCAGATGCCTGAGGGAGGTCCGTGAAAAACATCGGACCCCGCTACTCAAAGCTCCGTCCGGAACCCCAATGAGCATTTTAGACTGTCGACAACCCACTGCATTCATCCATAAGGATGAGTGCTGTGAGGTCATCTACGTCTGAAAGCCTGATAAACAAGTACCAGAAGACACACCAACAACAGGCTCTGGACCAGTGAAAGGGAGAGAGGCACCTAATTTGGCAAACCTATCCACCTCCTCATTCCCAAAGAACTCGGGCCTTAATTTTCATTAATAATACAGATGGATGACTCATACAATACCCATTAAAGAAAGCCCAAACATCATTCCTTCCCCACAGAATTTCTTCCATCAAACTAAGTTTTTTCAGTAAAATGTTTCAAATAAAAGTGATAAATCTTCATGCATGTAATAGGCTTACAAAGTTTGAGGAAATCGTTTTGTTTGTTTGTTTGTTTTTTAAGTTAAAGACTGAAACATCTATTTATTAAATTGGTACTTTCGTTTGAGGAATTTTGACAGATAACTTTCTCTCTGTGACACCCAAACGGATGTCAAGTTGGAACTTAGTGAGATTTTTCATTTTTGAGCTATGTTATACTTTCAGCGGAACGTGTATTTTCCCCGGAAAACTCCGTTTTGCTATGCATTCACTTACTAGCAGAAAAGGCAAATTACAAAAAAGTTTTTATAGGAAGGTATAATTTGTAAGTATGTATAGGAAAGTAGTAATTACAAATGAATCTTCAATATAAAAAAAAAAAAATATAAGTAAATTCAACTCCCAAAAATTCTCGTAACATTAAAATTTAATATATATAAAGCCAATAAAAAATATCCATATAGAATTATATGACAGTTAACAAGAATCCCATTAACAAAAGTGCTGAAATGTAAGCTGTGAGATTAACCCAATATTTCGTTAGCCAATATTCATCACTCTTTCTATCCATTATTTCTAGGGGTAACAAAAATATAATATTATATACACATGTATTATATATATTCTTATTTAATTACTTGATCCACAAATACAGTAACAAATTAATATAACCATAATTTTGTTTCTGTCGAAATATAATTTATATTTATTTATATGCTGTATTTTATACAATTTACAATTCTATTTTATAAGTTCATTTATTATGTTTTTTTTATTTTAGATTTGTTTTAATTACTGCTCATGTATATGGTAGACATTGTAGACTGTTGTAGGGGATTATTGCACTGCGACCTGAAAGATCTATTGTGCCCCCCGGGGCCTTCTTCGATGCACAGCCGGCCTCCAAGCAGTGTTCTCTAGCTACAGAAAACACTGCTCATCACCGGACAGTGAGTTGTAGAGGTTCCTAGGAATAAAAAATCTAAGAGCAGCATGCTGAATTCGAACCTGGGAACTCCGCGTTGCTAGTCCAGCGCGCTACCACTGAGCTAATCCCATCCTTTTCCCTTGGCTTACGCCAATTAACTAGGGATGGAGACCCTAGTTTGTGTACTGTGTTTGTCCTTGACTGTAAAGTGTAGAGTGCATGTAGATTAAGTGTATTGTGTACTGTTCTGACGAAGTGCATGGAATACTGAGCTGTGGTAACCCGAGGGGTCGCTACTCCCCAAGTAACTGCATGCAACAGATACCCCTTGCGGTCATGTATATGGTAGTTAAGTTAACAGGGTACCACATTTAAACGGGCCACTTTTGAAATAACTCTTAAACGAAGAAAGATATCAAAAAAGTGAACATAACGTTTGTTGAAGTATTTGCGCTCTAGTTTATGATGGTGTTACTGTTATTTGTCTTTATTGCTGCCTTACACCGGAAATCGGTGATTGAAAGTTGCATTTTTTCTTTTACCCCCACTTTTTATTAGTATATGGAAAACTACTAAAAAAATGAAGAAAAATGCCGTTAATTTCACTTCAATATTTCAAACCGTTCCCGAGATATTCAATCATAAAGATTAAATTTTGATCGTTATTTCTTTGCTTCGTAAACAAAAATTAAAGCGGATTTTTCTTAATTTTGAAGAAAGAGAGTTGAAATGCTGTTAAAACTTAAAAGCTATTTTAAAACCATAAGGCACTTAAAAATCAGGTAAAGCATCATTAAAACAAAACAATTTTCCAGTTTATTTACAAAAATCAATAAAACAATATTTCCAATTTATTCAAAACGACCTCCTCGTCTGAACCGGCACAACCGCAGTCGCTGCCCAACATATGAAGTTGCTAATCGTATCATGTCTGCCGGGATTACTAACCAGGTTTGTATTAAGTGCTTCTGGAGTTGTTGGTTTCTTGGTATAAATTTTTTCTTTGAGATATCGCAAAAAAAGAAAATCAAGAGGGGTTAAATCAAGCGACCTCGAAGGCCAGCTTACCAGTCCCTGACTTCCGATCCAGATTAATGTTTGGTGCGGAATGGTTGGAGATAAAACTATTGGCCCATACAATAATTTTATTCGCCGTTCACATGCAGTTGCTGGAGGATGTGTCATTGAACGGCAGTACATGAATGTAGTTCCAACAAAATGGTTGTGCCGTGCAGTAAGTTTTAGTGGCGAGGAGAGAAGTGAATGAGATGTTCAGTAACCGCTGCATCGGGAGACTGGGACCGGCAGGCTGGCCTTCCAAATCGCCACATTTAAGCCCTCTTTGAGGATATCTCAAAGAAAAAATTTATGTCAGGGAACCCAACTCCAGAAGCACCATAAAATAAAGAAACATTTTAAGATTTTAGAGTTTGTATACCATATTTGATGAAATTCGTTGGAGTTCGTCGAAAACTCAAAAAAATGTTCAGTAAAAGCGCACTTCCAGTAATAATCCCACCCCTCCCTCAAAAGTGCGCTTAAATGATTTTTTCCGGAGAAATGATTCCAATAAAAGTTGTAGCTCTTTGTATGTGCAGTTGATATAATAAGTTTGAAGAAAATCGTTGGATCCATTTTTGAGAAACTTGCAAAAAAGTAAAAAAAAAAAAAACAACCAGTAAAGAGAGACTTGCGGTTGAGGAATTTTGACAGATGATAACTTACTGCAGTTCCCATGGTGGCACCTAAATGGAATATCAACTTCCAACTTTCTACGGTTTTTCGTTTTTGAGCTATGCTGTTCATATACAAACACACACAACACACCACTCACTATTTGCTAAAAACCACCTTTTTGGACTCAGGGGCGCTCAAAACATATATTTCCGGTGAAAACTATCTAGAATTTGACACGATTACAATACTTCCTCTTACTAGGAATAAAAGAGAAAGTAAAAATCACTTTCGAATCAAAAAAGTTTGAGAAATTAAATTAAATGGAACAAACTAAAAATTTCTCAATAATTATTTGGAGAATTCTTATTGATATTCTCCATTTAATAAAGTTTGTTTGTTCCTAAATATTTTGGAATTTGATCGTATTGTGTTTGTCTTAAAAAAAACTACCATTAAAAACAAAATATAAGGTTGCGGAATTACTCTAAAAACTATAATACTTTATTAATTAAAATGTAAACCATGTTTAAATAAAACACATAATTCCATTAAATGCAGTAGAAAATGTATATAAAATTCTTAAAATTAAATAAAAATTGAATAACAATGCATTAACATACCAAAAAAAAAAAAAAAATGAATCGTTCAACCAATATTGAACTGGGTAAATTATGAATAATTATGTTTCGTTTTTATTTTGTTATTATTATTATTATTAGCTTCATCAGTATAAAATGTAATTGACATACTTGAAGTTCAACAAAAGCATAAAACATAATATACGAAATCATTATGTACATAATTACCCACAAATATCTGTTTTTCGGAAAAGTAACATTTATTAATAATTAAAAATATGTCCCTATATATATTATGTCCAAATTATCATGAATTTATCTGTAAAATTTATACAGTATTCTGGATGCAGATTGGTTGGTTATAGATTTGTGAGATGATAATTACATATAAATATACATTATATGTATACACACATACACATACACAAACTCTGAGTCTTAACATTAAATAATGATAATGTTATTGTTGTTTTTGTTATTACTGTTGTTGTTATTGTTGATGGATGGTTACTATATTACAAGGAATTTTCATAATTTATATATTATTAGTTCAGTCCAATTATTAAACATTTATTTCTATTACATTATACAATTTTATAATACATATTACACATTATGTATTGTATACTGTAATATTTCCAGGATTGTAAAATTTTAATATCTAAAAATTTTGATTTATATGATAAGATTAACATTTTTTGAAATATTCAAAATACATTTTGACAAAAAAACAGATGAAATGTAAAATATTTATGCCATGATTTTCATATAACTGTACAATATAATATACATTTACAAACACCCACACACACATTTATATATACATATATATATATAACATACTCCTTGATTGGTAAACATCACCAAACTGTTTTACCTATCGCTTATGACGTATCGTTGTGAATAATACAGGAAGCTGTCATCAGTTTCCCTATCTCACTCGCCTACTTCTTCATCCGTTCATGTCTACTCCCTTCCCTAAACTCTCTTCCAGTTCTAGAACCTCCAAAATTTTATTCTATTAACATTTCATATCAGTTCTAAAATATTCGGTATATAGATAACTGTATTTTTTTTTTTTTTAAATAATACGTTTAATACTGAAAATAAATAAATATATTTTCTTTTTTTTTTTTAGTTTATTTATTTATAAGCTAAATCTGTTGCATCATAATAATAATTGCTATTGCTCACAGCTGATACTGTTGGCTTGAGGAAAACGAGTGGAGAAGCCATCCAACGATGGCACTCCTGGCATTGTTAGGGGGTTTAGTTGCGAAGGTTATCCTTAGGCCACTTCCTTTTCAGTCTTCTTGTTGTATTCTGAGATGAGAGAATTGTTATGTTGTGATAGTGTTTCGTGAAACTTTTTGTATTTGGTTGTGATTGTGTCTGTAACGAATGGTATATTGAGATCAGTGTGTAGTGTAAGGTTTGAGACATAGTAGGGTGCGTCAGTAATGTGTCGTAGAAGTTTAGATTAGAACGTTTGTATTCTGTATAGGTTGGAAGGGTTTGGTAGAACCCCAAACTTCGCAACCGTACAGCCATATAGGACGAATTATAGTTTTAGACGAATTATAGTCTGGTATGGAGGTTCCAAGTTAATCGGCGGTCTAAATGGAGTCTAAGATAACGTGTAACTAGTTTTCTCCAGGAGCGGTGTGTCGTTGAAGTAAACTGTCGGACATGATATTTTCTTAAAATAGTAACAGCAGGAAAAATTCTGGTTTCAAACATTCTTGCCTTTCTTTTCCAGAAATTGACAAATTTTCTTAAGATTTTTACTAATCGCATAGATGGCCTTAACCGTACATATGAGGAGATAGCAAACTGTACATCATATGGTTTTTCTGTACATCAACTGCCATAACTGATGGTTTTTAGAAGATAGGATCTTCTTGAATGCCATTTTTTTTTCTGCATTATAGACAATAAGACATCGGTTTTATAAATCCCAACAAAATTAATCAGTTTTGATGTAAATCTAAAATCGTAGATCCTTTAGACCCAGTAAAAATCAATTTTTTACGGAAAAAGTTTACCGGCGACACTACTCTGAAGAAGGACAAAAAAGTGGAATTCCGTTTCTGTTGTTTAAAACGGAAGTTCATTTTTTTTTAGGGAAGTGCAAGCTCTATTCTCGTAAGCAATTCTTGAAGTTTGACGCTTATGTTTAATATGGTTCTGAGCGTGGGTGGATGATTTCTTTCACCTCAGCTCTGGCATTTTTAATGATGTGAAAAATGTATTCTAAGGGCGTATTGGGCCCTTATTCTAAGTGCACTGTTTTCCTCATGAGAAGTCCTGAGATCTATATTAGATTAGGGATTATTCAGTGCTATAGTTGGAATCTGAATGCTCGGCCTTGAGTTGGTCAACTTTCAATTTAACAGTTTTTCAATTTAGCTTTTTTGATTGAACTGAGATGGAAACCGGACTTTAAACGGAATATTCCTTCCGTACAGGTAAAATGGATAAATAATAAATTTACTCAAAGAGATTGTTCGAATGATAGAAATAATTTTATTTTTTTTTTTTTAACAAAAAATATGAAGTTAAAAAGAACATAATAAACAATAAAACAAAGTGTGGTAAATAATAATACAAAAGAGACTTGTTTTACAGATGTATATACTCTGTTGGTAATTATCAAAAAACCATGATGAAAGGATCAGAGCATAATGTTTTTAACCAAAATCTTAACATACGTATTTCTATTACATTTACTTTCATAAACATATATTATAAATTCCCCCCCACCCCCTTCTCTCTTTATCTACTTCCTTCTTCTTTAAATATACATAACAACATAAGTTTACATCTGTTAGCAAGATTCCTTTAACGTGGCTCGTTCACAACACCAATGATGGTATGTTGAGTTTATGTTTAGTCACACTACGTTCTTTATAAACATATCAAGTTAAGTAATTTTCTTTCTTTTTTTTTTATATTTATATAAACAAACAAATCATATAATCTTCTATTATTTTTATATAAACACTTAGTAAAATTATATTTTTGTGAAAAAAAAAGTAAAAAAAAAACAAAAAAAAAAACAAGAGTTCTACCACGTGATCATATTACATCACATCTTACTAAACTGCACGTACAGACTATTTTAAGTTCACATATATATATTATTATTTTTGTTTTTTAATTCTATTCACACAGCTATACTGGTAAATAACAATTTATGTTATATTTGTTGCACATTTTTCCTTCTTATCAGCTGTTTGTTTCGTTCATTTTTTTTCTATTATCCTGAAAATGGTTATGCTTTTTTTTTTGAGAAAATATAAAAATACAGTTTTCGAGAATTTTTTACAATGTGGGACATTTTTCAATAAAACATCCAAGCAAAAAAAAAAAAAAAAAAAATCACTCAACTTTATCTCACGACGTTTAATGCGAGAACAATTAATTATAATATGATAAATCTAAATAAATAATAAAAGTGAGGTATTTGTAAAAAAACTATACAAGGCAGATGATAGACGGAATGGTTGTTACATTGTAATCCAGAAGATTATGTCAATAATATTGTAGAAAAACAAAATCAACGTCACAGATTCCTGGAGAACCCTCTTAAATTAATTTTATGTAGAAAAATGTTTCAAATAACAAAATGATTCGTTTTGTATAACAGTTCATTGACTCGAAAGTTAATATTATTTATTTATTTATTTTATTTGTCCTAAGGGCAGCGCCCTATACAAAGAGGTTTGGCTGTACTACAAAATATATTTATATGACACACAAATGTTACAAAGAAGCAGATAAACAGAAGTCAGGACAATGAAAATTCGAAAATGAGACCAACTCAAAAATCAAGATTGACCAAAACAAAAAAACAAAAAAAAAATACAGGCATAAACTTGCAATGCCAAACAAAAATACCTCTAATCATTTAACACAAATGATCTCAATTTCAGTGCTTCAACAAAAAAATTGAATAAATTAATTACATTTCTCTTGCTTGGTGACTGTAGGATTAAAGGAAACTCAAAATATTTTATATCATTAATAATAGAACATAAATAAACCGCTCTTAATGAAGAGTAAACAGGACAGGAAATAAGAAAATGGTACAAATCCTCTTGTTCATGAAGGCTGCACAGGCTACATATTTCTGATGGGTTTATTTTATAAGTTATACAGCCAATTGTTATTTTCAAGATAAACTTAGAACCCAATCGAAGCTGAGCCAGAAACTTTAGAAATTTGAAATTCATATCATATGTTAAGTATGCCTGAGGTTGCTGATCTTTTAAGTAAAGTGAACTATATATTAAATTGAAATTGGACTGATTTACTTTGTCTAGGTCAAGTTCTCGCAAATGGTTTCTGTAAACAAATAAACTTTCTTTAGACTTTTTTTTAAATAAATTCAAATCCTGTGCTGAAATTAGGTCTGAAAAATCAATAGAATTGAAAGTATTCAGTAACTGAGTAACCCAGTTAAATTTAACATTGGCAATTTTATGCTGCTCACACAGTTTTAAAAAGCAAAGAAAGGGGTACCTGTCAGAAGACATATTTTTCAATTTAAATAGCCAGTTAATGGCTAGCTTTAACACATTATACTTAATGTGAACAGTTCCCACTTCTAGGCGAATCGCAAAATTGGGGGTGCACCGTGATAGGCCTAGTAACCGCTTATAAAAATTTAAGTGACAAACTTCCAAAGAGTCACAGTACCTAAGTCCCCAAATCTGAGCACCATAAAGAAGTATTCCTAATACAATAGCATTGTTCAATTTGGTTCTGGCCTCCCATTGAATTATTCTTGCACCGACACAAGTTTTCAGTACAGAACCAATAGCTATGTTAGTTTTGCCAACAGTATATTCAGTCTGCTTGAGAAAAACGCCAGAATTAGAATACAATATACCGAGGTAATTATATACTGAAACCTGTTCCAAGTGTGAATCGTTAAAAATTAAACGCCTACTACTCTTTCTATGCGATTTTGAAAATCTAATAATTTTAGTTTTATTGGTGTTAACGTGGAGAAAATTTTCTTGACAGTAGGTTTCCAACAGGTTCAGTTTAGACCGAATATCTGTATATGAATCACCAAACAATACCATATCATCTGCGTATAGCAGCATAATAATGTCAGTGTTCTGACCAATAGGGATGCCCGATAAGCCTTTACTTCTAAAATAAATTTCGATGTCACTCATAAATAAATTGAATAGGAGTGGGCTCAGTGTTTCCCCCTGGAGAACTCCTTCTGTTATATCAACAGGTTCGGATAACTCACTGCCACATCGAATTTGAAGAATCGCATTATCATATAAATACTTGATAATTCTTATTATCTTACTGCTGACACCTATTTTATTCAATTTAACCCAAAGTAGACCATGATTCAAACTGTCGAATGCCCGTTTGAAATCAATGAAGGCACAAAACAATTCACCTCCAGGCCTGGATAATTTAACTTGTATTAACGAAGAAAGCACGAAAATGTTGTCAACACAGCCTCTTCCCATTCTAAACCCATTCTGTGATTCAGGTATTGCCCCAACCATATCCGACCATAAAGTCAACCTGTTCAAAATAATTTGAGTAAATATTTTTAGAATGGAGTTTGCTAAAGCGATCAATCTATAATTTGTTAATTGTTTTCTATCTCCTTTTTTAAATAGATTAAAACCTATAATTTTTGTCCAAGAATGTGGGACTTTTTCTGTGGAGAAAATATGATTAAACATAGTTATAATATACAGAAGCCAGTTTTGTGGTAAGAATCTATAAAATTCATAGTTAATATTATCATTACCTGGTGCCTTTCCAGATTTGCAGTGGTTTAATATATGGTATACTTCTGAATCAACTATAGGAGCATCTAAAACAGGGTGTCTTACATCTAAAAATGTCAAATCTATAACATTTCTGGCAGGATAGGTGTCCCCGTAATAAGATACCCATTCTCCACACGAAATAGATAATTCCGAGGGAATATTTTTGGCTTTACGATATAGATTAATGGTATTCCAGAAGACCTTACTACTCCTACAATCACCAAGTTTTTCTATAATAGATACAGTATATGACTTCTTTTTATTTTTAACTAATTCAACATATTTTTTCTTTTCGTTAATATAAACATTCTTATCAGTTTCATTATATTTAGAGAGCTTCATCTGTATTAAAACTTGTTTGACCCTCTTTTTAGACTCGACACATTCCAAATCATACCAGGGTTTATTGGTCCTATACCTGTTAACACTTCTGATTTTTTGAAATTTAAACAATTCTAATTCATTAGAAGTTTCTTGAATAGCAGATACTAAATTATCATACATAATTTCAGTAGATAACATATCAAAGTTAACAGAAATTCTATTAGAGAACTTCATCATGTAATTGTAATGGGAAGCCTTATCACTATTCCAATTTAATTTTAAAATTTCTGCTAATTTCGTATCAGTTTATTATAATTTCGTTTCTGCTAATTCGACATTTATTGGAAAATGATCTGAATTTGTAACTATATCATCTACCTTTAAATCACTTACTAAGTCTATATGTATTAAGTCACACCAAAATAGATCAATGGTACTACTACCAGTTGTTTGAACATAAGTAAAATGACCTAAACAATCACTTGGAGAACGACCATTGACAAGTATCATAGAATGTAGTTCCATAAAATTAACTAAACATTTACCTCTAGTGTTACATACTTTATCCATACTACTTCTTTTATGATGAAGAGATGTACTACAAAATATATTCTCGTCTCCCTGATTAAGCTCCGCGACGCGACAATTAAAGTCACCCCCTATAAACATTGGGTAAGATAAATACTTATGCTGAATCTCTCTAATAGTTTCATCTAATAGATCTAGCAATATCTCCAAATTTAACGAATAATTAAAATAGACTAGTCCTAAAATAAAAGTAAAATTTGACAAAGAGATACTAACAAAAATCCAATGTTGACACTTATGCAAAACAGAAACATTAAATTCTTTCTTAACAAATATTAACAACCCACCACTAGCGCGTCCAAAACGCTTCTCTTTAATTGCATTGGAGTTAATTATAGTATAATCTGTATACTTTGTGGACAATATATCATAAACTAAATGTGTTTCTGTTAAACAAACAATGTCATAATTAGAGAAGTTAAATAAATCGTGTAAATTAACAAAACCTTTCATATTCCAAAAAACTATCCTAAACTGTTTACCGAAATTAGCCCTTGTTGAAACATTCTGTAACTGTTAAGATGGAGTCTCTGCTGAGCCCGTCGTCTTTTTTTTCTTCAATATTTGCTGGTTTTTTTTCCTGTCCGGAGTACTTAACCATTGTTCCAACTGAGTTCCTTTTGTAGTAACTGGCGTGCTCGGACAAATATCTTCAGTTATAACTTTTTCGTCCGAATCACTTTCCCTTCTCCTAATCATTCTTCTAGTAACTAATGGGACTTGATCAACAATATCATGACAGAATACCTTCTTTCCATTCGAAATAGCAAAATTATACATCAGACCAGCATCATTTCCATTTTCGACCTCCTGCTTCACCCACTTGTGCAAAACTTTCCTTTCCTCTCTCACTTCTGCTGGATAGTCTTCACTTAAAAAATAATTAGTGCCTTTAAGCAGTACTCTTTTAGAGAGCAACTCCTTCATTTTCCTTTCTGAATCAAATTTTATTAAAATAGGACAACCGTCAGTACCTCTTCCTAGCTTACGAAAGTGTACAATATCTAATACATTACACTCCACTTTTAAATTACTAACAATAAATGTGACAATCTGTTGTAGGCATTCAGCTCTATCCGAAGATTGCAATTTAAAGCCATAAATTATGAGATTCTTACACCTTGCAATCCAAATATCTAATCTTCATAGATTGTTGTTTGTTAATTTCTCTTAATTTCTCATTCTCTTTTTTAATTATATCGAACTCTTTTTCCAGAGATTGAAGCTTAATATAAGTCTCCGAGGTTACTTTTTTAATTTCATCAATCTTATTAGTATTTTCATTAATGCTAATTCTTAAAGAATTAATTGCACTCAGAATTTTTTCTGTATCATTCATAATGAGAGGCGGAAAAGAAAAAAAATACAAAAAAAAAAAAAAATTGTGCTTCTCAAAATACGAAGTAAAAAGATGAATAAATAGTTTGTATAAACTACTTGTTAGTAAATAGAAGAGTATTAGAGAAATTATATACAATGGAACAGTTATATTTACCAAAATAATATCCCTTCCACGACGAATACTTGCTCACTCCCCACCACTCTACAATATATTACTTAAATCTTGAAAATTTCAATAAATTATCAATATTCTCACACAATTTTCAGGAAAACTATTTGATGAAATTTCACGAAAATTTACAGTCACAATCCTCAGTTATTAAATTGTAGATACACAAAAAATCAAAACACAATTCAACGTAGAAACAGTCCTTTTAAGAGAAAAAACTAGAGCACTAAACTGCGATGTTCACCTGTCTACTGTCACAGCCAAAACTAACGAAAGTTAATATGTTACTAATAAGTCCCCCGCCTCGCCAGAACGCCTCTAAAATCATTGCTATCTATGCAGTCCACATTCCAAATTTAAAGAAAATCGTTGTAGACGTTTTTCAGAAAATTTAAATAAAAAAAAAAGAAAAATTCACAAAAACCTATTCTGTTTTCCTATTCCCTTTTTTTTTAATTCATTTTTCTTCAGATTTAGAATTATCATTACAGCCTCTATAGCTAACTGTCCGGTGATGGGTTGTTTGTAGCAAGAGAACATTGGTCAGGCCGGTAATCCACTGAGAAGCTTCCGGAGAGTACAATAGATCTTTCAGATCAAAGAGCATAACCCCCTTGGAAAAAAAAGAAAAGTGCTGCCTATATTTTAGAGCAGGGGGTCCAACCTTTTGTGGGTTATCTGGGCCACATTGAAAGAAGAAGAACTGTCTCGGGCCCCACTTACAATTCAAACATTAGCAACGACTGATGAGCAAAAATATAATGTTTATGAGATTCGGTGTTAAATTATTCACTTAAAAGTGACGTTTTCAAAATATCCATTTGCGATTTGCTGTTATACATGATTAATTGATAGATTGATAGGTCTGACTGAC
Source organism: Triatoma infestans (assembly GCA_011037195.1). Lineage (NCBI taxonomy): Eukaryota > Metazoa > Arthropoda > Insecta > Hemiptera > Reduviidae > Triatoma > Triatoma infestans. The sequence goes on from JAAEAF010005262.1 coordinate 12,886, forward strand.
CTAAGTAATAAACTTCATTAATATTTTAAACATTTTACTATAAACGTAAAATTGGGCAGCATAAAACTGGTGGGATATCTGAAACTGTATTTGAGAAACTAGGATTACAATATCTAGTTCTAGGTACAAATCTCAGCGCGTTCTCAAGGTGCTCTAAACAGGTATTTTGGTTCTAATTTTACTCTTCCTTTACTTCATCCTTGAAAATAATTGCTCATAAATGTTGATGTTGCCAAAAGCAAAGACATGAATAAGGCATGATTGTGAAACGAGGGGATATTAATAATCTCTTGGAAGATAGGATTTATAAAGTCCAGTCTTTATATTGAATGTAACATTGCAGCTCTGTATGTTCTATTGGAACATTGGCAGATTATATCTAGGCAACTTTAAACTGAAGATCGTGTTTTCTATTGTTGAAAATGTACATGAAACCCAAGCATCGAGCCGAAATATTTCCTTGGAGACAAAAGATACATCAAATATATCTGAACAGTCTAAAAAATCATTATTATGTTGCTGTGGTGGTTGGTTCCGCAGAGCTGGAACGCATCAGAGACATTTTCCGTGGTAGCCTGCTTCATTTTGGGTCATCGACCGGTTTCGGGCGTTCGCCTATCTTCAGGATGCGTTTGTCAGACAGTGTGATATCACAGACTTGCACAGAGCAAATTCAGTTTATACGATCTTTTGCTTATTTGCTGAATTATTATTATGCACTTTTGCTGAAAATGTCTCTGAAAGCATTATTAAGTTAATTTTTTTATATTAAAATTGTTTGTTGGGCAGCAAAGTTGAACACCCCTGCTATAGAGGAAAGCTTAGCGTCCCTGCCCTCGAGAACCCCAAATAATTTCAACTTTAAACATTCTGCGATGTCTAATTTTTGAGATATTTTGTTCACACACTACACACATAAAGATTATTTCCTTTTTTCATTTGTTCTTTTTTATTTTCTGGTTATCTCAAAATATGTAAGAGGAAGTATATTTGCAAACATGACAAATTTTTGTAAATTGTTTTATCACCGGAAATACACGTTTTGAGGTCCGCTGAATACGAAAATAATGTTTGTAGTTATTTACATTTTTTAGAGATACCTGTCTTCTCCCAGCTCTATATGCATGTTATGCGAATGGTATATATGTGTGTGTGTGTTTTTAACAAAATATCACAAAAATGAAATATTGCGGGAAGCTCAAATTTAGTATTCCGTTTTTAAACAGGAAATGCCACATTGCCGAATGTTGTTTTCAGTTTTTCCAGATTTTGTTAAAATTGTTCTAACAATTTTGGTTCCAACAATTTTCATTAAACTTCCTATACCTTCATTAAACTTACTATCGACGCTCATAAAAACCTAACACTTTTATTTGAAGCATTTTCCAGGGAAAAATTAATTTTTTGGAGTGTTCAGGAGGGAAATTAGCCCTCAGCTTTCTTCTAAAATACCACTTCAGTATAATGTATGGCTCTACCTTTTATATATAATATTAACGCACTTTATAGAAGGGAGGGACTACCCGCAATTGACGAGTTCTTCAAAATTATATATTAAAAGGGCTTAGTTTAAAATTAAATTCATCATCGGGAAGTGAGCTGTATGGTTACCATTTATTCGTCCATGCTGAGTGTGTGTGTGTGTGTGTGTGTGTGCGAGTGTGTTTGGAGCAAATGGTATAAAATAAAACATACGAAGCTTGAACTTGAATAAATAGCTATTCGGATAAGTTTGAATAATAAATACACTTGAATAAGTTTGACCCATTCTTCTAGTATTTTAAGAATTAAGCAATTTTTGGAATATTTGTGATTAAGCACGCAATACTGGATAACATCTACGATTTTATCCATTTTAGTTTAGTTCATTTCTGACCGATTTCGGATGGTCGGTTATCCATCGTCAGAATTAGGGCTATCAATACGTGTAGTGTCACGCACCAAACGGTTGATTGTATATGTATAATGGATGTATACAATTAACCAATGTGGTGTGTAACAGCAACCAAAGACAGTAAGAGAAGAGAAACAAACCCAAGCACTCTCGGGAAATTGTATAAATATTGCGGAGAATAGTCCATGAAAGGACAGTTCGATACATTTCAACACAGTTCGAAACAGTTGAGGACAGTTCAATACATCGGATCACTACGTGTCATAACCCATTTATCACTCTACCTTAAACATTTCTCTATTGTAAAGTCCAGGCAGTCTTGGTCTCTTAATTAATATAATAATTAACCAGTGTCAATAAAGTCAATTCACCAACCAAACAAATTCTCTCACCTAACACATCTATTATAGGTGCATAGGAGAAACGTAAAATTGAAACTAACTCTCTATAAGTATTTGATAGCCTTACTCTGACGATGGATGAGTATCCGAACCAGGTCAGAACCAATAAAATCAAGCATGCTTTGACTGATAAAATCCCAGATGTAGGGCAATATTTTCAATTATTACTTTCTCTTACTCCTAGTAAGAGGAAGTATTGTAATCGTGTCGAGTTTTCACCGGAAATATCCGTTTTGAGGTCCCCCGAGTCCAAAAAAGTGGTTTTGAGCAAATGGTCTGTGTGTGTGTGTGTGTGGTGTGGGGTGTGTTATGTGTATGTATGTATGTGAACAGCATAGCTCAAAAACCAAAAACGTAGAAAGTTGAAATTGACATGTATTCACTACGTTATCTGTCAAAATTCCTCAACCGGAAGTACCACTTTACTAGTTAGATTTTTTACTTTTTTGCGATTTTCTCAAAAACGGCTCCGACGATTTTCTTTAAACTCCAAACATCAACCACACATACAAAGAGCTACAACTTTATTTGAAACATTTCTCCGGGAAAATGCACTGAAGGGCACTTTTGGGGGAGGGGGGGTTAGGTTTCCATCTAAAGTGCTATTTCAGTTTATTAGACAATTCTGTCATCTAAATAATGTTAATTAGAATTAAATATGTTGTTGAAATTCCGAGTTTGAAAAAAATCGGATAACCGGAAGTGCGTTTACTTTACCACTTTACTAAATGATTTATTCACTTTTTCGCAATTTTCTCAAAAATGGCTCCGACGATTTTTTTGAAACTTCGTATATAAACTAAACATGCAAAGATCTACAACTTTTATCTAAAACATTTCTCTGGAAAATTCTTTTAAAGGCACTTTTAGGGGAGGGGTGGGGTTAGATTTTCATCAAGTGCTACCCTAGTTGATTATACAATTCTATCATCCAAACATAATTAGTTAGAAATAAATAGATGGCTGAAATTCCGAGTTTCAAGAAAATTAGTAAACCGGAAGTGCGCTTTTACTGAACAGTTTTTTCATTTTACGACGAATTTCATTAAATTTGGTACACAAACTAACTACCCATTTCTCTATTGTAAAGTCCAGGCAGTCTAGGTCTCTTAATTAATATAATAGTTAACCAGTGTTAATAAAGTCAATCTCATTTCATCAACCAAACAAATTCTCTCACCTAACACATCCATTATAGGTGCATAGGAGAAACGTAAAATTGAAACTAACTCTCTATAAGTATTTGATAGCCTTACTCTGACGATGGATGAGTATCCGAAATTTCATCAACCAAACAAATTCTCTCACCTAACACATCCATTATAGGTGTTAATTATACTTTTGATAACTGGAGTAAGAGAAAGTTGTGTGAGTGTTTCTTACCAGATTTTTTTTATTCATTCTTTAACATTGTTTCAGTCCTTATAATATTTGAAAAATTATTATTAATACAACATTATGTGGCCTATTGTTTTACAAATTTTCATTTTAGTAATTTTCAAATTATCATTTTTTTAATTAATAATGGGCCAGTTTATAAAATGACCAGCTCGGTTTGTAGATATACATTCAACAATAATTATCAAACAAATTTTTCTCTGGTAAACAAAAATTTTAATTGAATTAATTTTATTACAAATGTTTTTGTAATAATAACCATGGATAATTGTTATTTAAAAGTGGAGAAAAATATCACGTTTTACCAAAAGAAAGGAAATTATAAAAAATAAATTACAAAAATATTAGAAAGGAAAGGGTTTGGAATAATTAATTGTTGTTTTGATATAATAAAATGAAAACAAAATGATAAAGGAATATTATTTCTGTTTTTACAAAATTCAAAAAAAAAAAAATAATAATTTTTTTACCAAATGTAACTCATTATCCATGCACCAACAAGTGCAATAAAGAGTGAGGTGGCATAACACACCACCCTCTCCCTGTCCCCCCCGCAGCCTACACCCCGCGGTCAACCATGCTCCCGCCAAAACACGTTCAATTTTCCACAGTTAATTGTGTGTATTCATCCGTTACGTTGTATAAGAGAAATTCTGTTACTCTCCCTGAGTAATATTTATATAGTCAGGCAACGAGCTGGCTAATGGAATGGAAAATTACATTTGGTGTTAAAAACCTACCCCGGCGTTCGGCTATGAAATATGCTCGGTACTAAATTACAGTCCCCAAAATATTTTACAGTTGTTTTTTAACAGTATACATTTAAAATAGCGACCATGCATGGGAAAATTGACAACTGAAAAATTTTTATTCACAATATACAGGAGAGCAATTTCCAATCGTTTCATGTAAGTCCGCCAATGGATATTATAGAGAGAGGCGGGAATTTTTTTTTTTTTTTGTTGTTGTTTATATATATATTTTTCAACTGAGAGAATTTTCTATTGAATGTACAATATTTATATACATACACGTCACTTCAATCTACTGAGGAATTATGGAAAACCATCCTGTAGTATGTATTGTTTGGCTTTATAGCGAACTAGGTTATGGAATCAGTTTCTGTCGGGTTGTTTTATTGAATCAAAAAAGTAGTACTCATCGGGTTAGGGTTTGGGGGGGGGGACTACAATTACAAGAACTAAAAGAATAAAAAGAATCATTGGAGGCTCCTGCTCAAAATAATAGTAAAACATCACTAACTTAGATTGCAAAAAACAGTCAATGTAAGAACGAATATCATTGGATATTTGACAGGATAAATTTTCTTTCTAAAATTCCCCATAGAAGAATATTGCTTCACAATATCTTCCTTAGGAATACCACTAACACAATTGCGTAATATATTGCTTGAGGTGATTAAAGCAACAATAATTTAACAATAATTCCACTAACCTTTTTACTTTCTCTTAATCCTAGTAAAAAGGAAGTATTGTAATCGTGCCAAATTTTCGATATCGAGTTTTCACCGGAAATATCCGTTTTGAGGTCCCCTGAGTCCAAAAAAAGGTTTTTAGAAAATGGTTTCTTTGTGTGTGTGTGTGTGTATTTCTGGCGAAAAATTGAATACGATCGTAAAAGTTTATAATCCATTAAACAGTTATAAAACATTAAACAGTGGCCCAAGTCCAAAAAACTGTCGAATTGAGTTAAACGTGTCTGAAGACAATTGGTCAACCGAAGAAGTGTAAAATTCCTGGACTGAATTTCCTGAATTTTTATAACTTGGTATACTACTAATTTCTGTTTGACATGTTGTGTCCGAGAAAATGTGGTTAAATGGTTTCGGGCCAGCTAGGCCCGTTGTGATGGATGCCAGAAAAATATTTTATTTGAAAAATATTATTTCCAGAATATCCTAACATTCGCTGCCAAAAGGGACTATTCAGGTAGAAGACCACTATTGTCTTTTAGAGTTCATGAACTTGTTAGCATTGTCTACCCCTTCTTCTTACAGGGGAAGATTTGAACGAACAATTAGAAGGCATTCTTTCAAAACAGTCTGTTTTGGGCATTCAAGCAGAAACCTTGTTTTTCGCTCACTTAGAAGCAGTGCCAGTTCCACAATATATTAATAAGTTTATACATTCTTTGCAAATAACTTGTAGTTATTGTTTTAACAGAATATATTTATTGTTAGCAGTGGTGACTACTTTCTTATTTCTCATACTTCTCTTTCTTAAAATTTACATACACACAAGCCCTTTACAAAACCGCTCACGCCACAAGCTACCCACTACACTACAACACATCACACCAATTACATTTCACCGTTAAACATGAGAAAAGGTAAAAGTTGTGTAAAATATTTAGTTCGAATTGCATTAATTGAATAAAAAAATTTTTTTTTTAAATTAATGAGAGAAAAAACCAATCACAGTTTTAATCTGGACAGTAGTTTTACTGCATTACAATCTCTAAAAAAAAATGTTAGGCTTAATATGAATTTAAAATAAAAAAAAAATGAAAAATTAATCCACACAAAAAATCATTTTGTATTAAGGTATTTGGTCATTGTACTTACTATATGCACCATTATTCTCTATCAATATAACTCACATATTTATCATTTTGTGTTGTTCCACAGAAGCCATGATGAGTACATTAATAGGAAGCTTAATTTCGTTGTTCCATCTAAATGAGCTTTCAGAGGACTATAAAACAAAACAAAAAAAAACTTGAAAAAAAAAATGATGATAACATACTTTGAAACACGTAATGTACGTGAGTATGATTCGGCAGATTGGGGCTAGTCGATTAAAGCCTGGGCGATTAGAGAGGTCAACACCTTCCTAGCAATGCCCATTTGGCTTCTATTTGTATTTTCTGCTTGCACAAATGTTCCGTTTAAGAATTAGTAGCCTGCCAATGTTTTAAAATTATTTTCTCTTCTAGCTTTACATATATGTATACCTCAGCTAGGGACCATGAGGTGGCGCACATCAGGCTCCGATACGTGATGAGGCGCGAAACGGCCTGGCTAGACAAACATGGCCTGAGTTTGGCATCAGAAAAGACAGAGGTGTTGCTGCTTACCAGACGTCGGCTCCCAGGTGACTGGAACCTGAAGTGAGACGGCAGAACGCTGAAACCTCAGAGTTCCGGCAAGTGCTTAGGGGGTGCAACTTGATGCGAAGCTGACGTTCTGAGAGCAGGTGAGGCGCTCTTCGAAGAAAGCAGCGAAGGTGGTTACTAGTCTGAGCTAACGCCTTTAGAAATGCGAGTCCACGGAGACATTTGGCGGTACAAAAGAAGGGGGCGCATAGAATAGCCAGCGCGTACCGGACGGTATCTGAGCCGGCATTGATATGTTTTGAAGATTATTTTATAGTTTTTTTATTTGTTTATGCCCTGAAAAAGACAATATATTTGTCGAAACGTTGACAAGAATTTAAGTTTTCTTATTTTTTAAAAAGACCGAATCTCACAATCCTTTTACTTTTTTTATATATATATATATATGAGTGTATAAACTGAATTTGCTCTGTGCAAGTCTGTTTTATCATACTGTCTGATAAACGCATCCTGAAAATGGGCGAACGTCCGAAACCGGTCGGTGACAACAAAATGAAGCAGGCTACCACGGAAAATGTCTCTGATGAGATATACATATACCTATATATATAAATATGTAGTCACACACATATACAGACGGAAAAGTTTGTATGTAGACTTCCATTTTTATATAAACAAATTAAGAGATAGTTAAAAATGAGCTCCTATAAAGAAGCGCACTGGACTCCCACGCGGAGGACCCGCGGGTTCGAGTCCAGCTGTGCTACCCTTAGATTTTATCTTCCTAGAAGCCTCTACAGCTCACTGTCCGATGATGGACAGTGTTGTCTGTAACGAGAGAACACTGTCCCGGACGCCGGCAGTGCACTGAGAAGGCTCCGGGCACCAAAAACCAATAAATAGATGTTGACGCGCCTTAAATTAAAAAAAAAAAAATACAAAGAATTACACTTGCAGTCATATAGGAAAACATATTATCTCGACTCTCTCAATGCCCAAAACTTTTATTTGAACCATTTTTCAAGAACATTGATTTGTTGCTTGTTCTGAGGTAGTAGTAAAGCTAAACCGTTCTCCAAACTGCTTCAGTAAAATTTATAGTTCTACCGCTTTATAATATTAGTAATATACATTAGAAGTAGCACTGCTGGAATTTCTAATTTGAAGAAAATTGGTTTACATTCGACTTTAGTTTAAAATTGGTTTACATTCGACTTTAGTTTAAAATTGGTTTACATTCGACTTTAGTTTAAAATTGGTTTACATTCGACTTTAGTTTAAAATTGGTTTAAAGTGCGAGTTTACAAAATAGAATTGTTTTTTTGTTTTTCGAAAACGATTACAATGATTTCCATTAATCTTGGAATGTCAGACTGCACAGAAAAAGAAACGTACCTATCACTTTTATTTTGAAACATTTTTTCTAGCAAAATTGATTTTAAAGGCGATCTGGGGGAAAGCTTATCAATAATTGCCGTTACAAGCACTGATGGTTGAAACAGAGGTCGCCGCCACACAAGGACAGGGACATATAATCCCGGATATATTTTTTTAATGGTAAACCAAATTAAAATTTTGTAAACAATGCTATTTTAATTTTTTTTTTTTAATTTAAGGCGCGTCAACATCTATGGTCATTGGCGCCCGGAGCCTTCTCAGTGCACTGCCGGCCTCCGACAGTGTTCTCTCCGTTACAGACAACCTGTCCATCACCGGACGAAAAAATCTCGGAAGAAAAAAAACTAAGGGGTAGCACTGGACTCGAACCCGGACCTCCGCGTGGGAGTCCAGTACGGCTAACCACTTAGCTATTCCCTTCCTGTCTTTGTGTGTGTGTGTGTGTGTGTGTGTGTTGGTGTGTGTGTGTGTATGTATGTATGTGAACAGCATAGCTCAAAACGAAAAATCGTAGAAAGTTGAAATTTAGATATACCGTTTAGGGTCACCATGGAATCTGACTGTACGTTATCTGTCAAAATTCCTCAACCGGAAGTACCACTTTACTAGTTGGATTTTTTACTTTTTCGCAATTTTCTCAAAAATGGCTCCGACGATTTTCTTTAAACTTAGTACATCAACCACACATACAAAGAGCTACAACTTTTATTTGAAACATTACTCTGGAAAAATTTATTTAAGGGCACTTTTAGGAGTGGGGGTGGGTTATATTTTTCTCTAAAGTGCTAGCCGTGGTAGCCTGCTTCATTTTATGGTCATCGACCGGTTTTCGGGCGTTCGCCCATCTTCAGGATGCGTTTTTCAGACAGTGTGACAACACAGACTTTTCACAGAGTGTGAAAACTAAGTTTGCTCTGTGCAAGTCTGTGTTGTCATACTGTCTGAAAAACGCATCCTGAAGATGGGCGAACACTGAACAAAGAAGCAGGCTACCACGGAAAATGTCCTCTGATGGCTATCACAGTTGATTATACAATTGATCATCCAAACAAAATAATTAGAAATAAATACATGGCCCAAATTCCGAGTTTCAAGAAAATTAGTAAACCGGAGTGCGCTTTTACTGAACAGTGTTTTCAGTTTTCGACGAATCTCATTAAATTTGGTACACAAACTATAAAAGCTGTCAATTATAAATTGGAGAACTGGAGTAAGAGAAAGTTGTGTGAGTGTTTCACACCAGATTTTTTTTATATATTACAGTAAAAGAGTGTATGTCTTTTCTGTGCGTGCGTCAGCGTGTTAGGACAGTATCTTCATGGTTTATCAATAAATAATTCAAATAAAGATGGTGGAAAATGTATATATATATATATTTATAGCAAAGATAAATATCCTTTCACATCTATACACATATACACACACACACACACACACACACACACACACACACACACACACACACACCATTCAGTAAAAGAATCCCGAATATACCCTCATATTAACTTATTCATTTCTTTAAAAAAAATAATGTACATATATATAAGAATTATTCTAACAAATTAAGTTTATTTTATTATTTTTTTAGATGAAAAATTCCAAAAGCTTTCTACAACTACGAATACTAATAATAATATGTTTTTTCTGTTCAATTTAAAATTTTTGAATCATTACTGTTAAAACTGTTCTTTCTAAAACAAGTTTGCCACGACTACCTTAATGTTTTAGATTATATCGGCATAAGTGTTGCGATTTATTGTTGAATGTTTGTTTGAACTTAGGATGAACAATTGAACGGGTACATAAGTAACAATCTGTCTTATAAGTCAAAGAGAGAGTCCCTGAGCTGAGATAGAACTTGCCACCATATTATCCGACTTCTGATGAATGAAGCAAATAATTAAAAGAAAATCTTTTTTGTTATTCATGAGTTAAAAAAAGAAAAAAAATCTCAAATTTATTTTTCATGTTCCCCAGAAACTTGTCAAAAAAAAAAACATGTCGATGAATTTCTTGCCGCTATTGGATGACAGACTACCTATATTCGTAACGCCTCTAACAAACCTTAAACTCGGCGATTGAGAGCAGGCTAACTCGAAGACTCCACCTTAAGACTCGAAGACTCTTCCTTAATTGTCATACTCCAATTAGAACAAATGGTTACCATGATTAGCGGTAGTGCCACTTTTAGTGGTTGACAGAACTTATACATAATAACTTATTTGCCTTGCCTTGATAATTGTAGCAAAGGATCTGCAAGGAAGAAGCGATATCATGGAGGGACCAATTTAAAAGAAGAAAAAACACAAAACAGCATTTTTCAAGATAATGGGCTTACACAATTGTACTATAATACTCACCGCGTTTTCTCGAAAGCTGCTGTAACGATTTTCAACAAACTGGTAAATACTAACTTCACAATGTAAAACGTGTCCTTCTACATAAAAAACTTTTTCTAGAAAAGTTGATTTAGAAGGTTCTCGAGAAATTGAGCAATTAGATTAGGAGTGTGATTGAGGTTGGAAACTAGGCGCTTTCTTCTGGACTATAATGTAATCACATTCCAGTATTAACTGCCATTTGTGCTAACCAATATGTAACTTCTGCCACCACTCTTTATGTTACGACAATTAAACTTTTTGTGAAAATTGCAATTTTGAAGAATAACACTCAATTTTGTAATTAAATTGACTGTATATTGACCAATGCAGTATATTAAATTTGTATGGAAACTAATTTTCCGTTCTAATAAATGGAAATCTTCAATATGCTCATCTGCGCTTACATTTTTATTTTATTGACTACATTTAATGATCACATATGAATAGATCAATTCAATTCTGCGTTTCGTCAAAAGCAGCGCCACTTTTAGTGGTTCGTTCATAATGGGTGACGGACCATTTTGCACATAAAAACTTCAATTTATCTCTACCATTTACGATCGGCTGAGACACTAAGCATTGCAAAAAATTTACCACTTTTGAAGCCAATCTTAATCTACTTTGTAGCCATAAAAGGAATTCTAACTACAGAAGATGGAGATTTGAAAGTAATAAAGTTAACTGCATTGTGAATGTGTTGTCGTGATAATATATTATCCATAATTATCCCTAATATTTGTTTAACTTAGTAATATTAGTTACATCGTGTGAAGCAGGTCTGCTCTGATAACTCAATCGACCTATTACATCATCTTTAAATCCTAAATCGTATTTGTTCAATCAATATTTCCAGGTATCGATCGGAATCTGTCTTTCTTCTTTACATCGCTCTAGCGCAGGTTTGCCTCAGGGCAGTATTCTCTGACTTATACCTCGGAATATACACTGCACATATTTCTACTCGAACTGACTCTGCAGATTATACTGCAAATCTCTCTTCTCATGCAGATCCTGTAATTTCATATAGAAATCTACAAAACCATTTAACAGAAATAGAAACCTGGTTTTAAAGAAATGGAAAATCCAAATCAATGAAAGTAAATGTCAACAAATCATCTTCACAATGAGCCAGAAAACATTTCCTCGTCTATACCACAACTACGTCCCACTTCTAACTGTTGATGTCGCCCGCTATTTTTGGCTGTATATTGACAAAAAATTAACTTGGAATTCCCATACAAACTCAAAAGACACGATACAGAATTGTTTAAAGACATCTCGATAACAGATCATGACTTTCACCGAAAAACAAACGAGAAATATATGTAAAACACTTAGGTATTCGGGTTGTTGTAAACCGACGTTTTGCCCATATTACAATAGACTTGTTCAGGGTAATATCGCCTCTAAGCTGAAACAAAACTGAGTGAGGCAATACTTTTATATGACATAATGCAGAAAGGAGCCAGCCTCTATTGCGGCCTGACTGTCAAAGAAAATTATCACTATTCTACCCATAGTATCCTTGCACAGTATTCCCGGGCAGTCTAAAATAGCGAATCATTCAGCCTGGAAGACCAATAGGAATTCTGCCAAGGGATATGCTGATCCAGTTCTGGTACTCCTTATGAAAGAAAATATCAGCCCCAGTACCAGCAGAAATCCTGGAGCTGGAGGCCACGATTTCATTTTTCCTCATCGGCCTATCAGTGAGCCACACCTCTCAATGTCTCTCCGAAATTATATTCAAAGTGATAGGTTTAATGGTATAAACAATTCAAACATTTTATTCAAGTCCCCGATTATTCTCATGTACCTTCTGGATGGTGGTATAGAAATAATATTTATTTAAATCGTGCAGGTAGGGCAACAATATGTTTGTACCAATGTAGCAGTCAGGAAACTAAATACATAATATATGTTGAAGCTCTCTCAACAAGCGGGAATATACTGTTTCTAATATAGTATTTATAAGAGGAGGTCCTTTAAAAAGTTTGCCTAGATAGGCGTTTGACTTCAGCTGTATCGCAAGGAGGTAAAACAGGAGAGAGTTTTGGATGGTAACTTATAAGTTTGAGTGTGAGTTTGTCAAAAAATCATGTCTATCGTAGAATGCATGAACTAGATCCAAGGAATCGGTATGTAGGTAGGCTATTTTGAAAATTTAATTTCCTCCTTTACATATCCTGTAGTAATGGATGACAATGCAAAAAATAAGGCCTTAAAAAAAGGATTCAGTCAAAAAAATCTACTGTTTCCTTTAAGGTAGTTTAGAAATATAAAAAAAAAATACAAGAAAATAGCTCAAACAGTGGTTTATATTTATGAAGAAATACAATAAATATTAAGGTTGTAAGAAAAGGGACAAGATGTCGGAATATATTTACTGTATGATGGAAGCTTAGGATATGTATACTTGAAGAACCAGTATATAGCTGAAAGAGAGAGAGGTACAGGTTATATAGACTGTCCATAGTCCCAGTTTGAATTAGTGAACACTCGACAGAGAATATTCTTTGTGAATGGCACATCGGTCGTTGAATAATTTCTGTAGTAAGGGTCGTCATTGTCTGTAAGTTTCTTCTTTACTGGGTAGAATAGTGTAGCCAAGAGAGCCAAGAACTTCTGCTATATTGGCTGTGCTCTTGTACGTGGTGACTGCACATAACCCACCACCAACATTGCCCACAAACTTGTGTCAGTTTTCATCCTGTGTTGTTTATAAGTGTGTGTGTGGGTACACGTCGTTTTGTCACACTCTTAATGTTATCCATACCACTATACACTCATTCATCTGCACATAAATATGGTACAATTCCCAGTATAAGTTAAGCACCGACAACCTAACCATCACATAAGGAAGATATATACATAAGGAAAGAGATACGAAGTAGTTTAGACAATGGAAGAACTATGCCTGTATTTTAAACAATTTAAAGTAAAAAGGGGGAAAAAAAGAGGATTGGCTAGGAAAGCATATTTTCATTTTTTTAAATCTAACGGCTTTATTACATACCACCGTATACTTTATGGCTCTATTCTTTATTTTCAACGACCATAAATTGTAATAAAGTTGTCACGAGTTTTTTTTTTTTTTTACTTTAAGTACATATTTACATAATGCATTATAATACCTTATATGCCCATAAACTTAAACATTTATTACTTAAAATTACTCTTTCTTATTATTTAAATTAATATTGCAATGAATTAATATACATCATAATGATTTTTGTAAATGCGAAAAAAATGTTTTTTTAGGGAATGATATGTGTGCGCGTGTGTGGTGTGTGTTATGTAATAAACCAAACACTAAAAAAAACTCAAACTTGATATTTCGTTTCGAATCATTCCATGGCCAAGGGCTCTGAACAAAGTTGTGAGTGTGCAAATACGTCAACCGGAAGTCCACTTTAGTGAATGGCTTTTTTTTGTTATATTCATTTTTTGCAATTTTCTTTAGGAAAACTTATTCGGATGTATTAAGATATAATGCATTCGGATGTTGTATGAAGTGTGCAGATGCATTCGGATGTTGTATTAAGTATACAGACATGTATTAAGTATTCTTCTTAAGTATTAATTCAGTACAATTTATGACTTTATCTCTTATTGTATAGATTATATTAGATTAGATTAGATTGTATGAGGGGTTGGCTGTTCAGCTACGCAACCGCCACCCTCAAGGTCTAATTGGTACCCAAGTGGCGCCCCGCTCACCGTCCGTCCTTTATTTGAACTTTGGAATCTGGAGAGACTCCTAGGTGGTCAGTTAAGAGGCACCCTCCCATCAGAGCACCCTCTCGAGTCCAGTCTGGCCTTATTAGACTAGCAGACCCGAGAGGGGCCCCTGCTGAGGCTTGCAGGCAACAGCTTCTTCTCCCCAAAGAGGCGAAACCTCAGCCATACAAGGCCCTCGCACTAATACAAAACGTGCAGTGCTGTTTCCTCTTCTTCCTGATTAACCTTCCTGAATGTGCTTATTAAGTCTGCAATGCCAGTGAGAACGCCAACTGCTATCCTTATCCCCCCCCCCCCGGCTATATAATATTAAGGCCTTTTATATGCATTGCGAAAATTCCAAGTTTGAAAAAAATAAATAAGTCAAAGTGCAGTTTAACAAAAAAATTTTAATTTTTGTAATTTTGTTTCTAGTGCACTATATTTAAAACCAATGTTTAAAAATTAGGAAAAATGAACTTTTTAAGGGAGAACTAAGGAAGTAGAACTACTTCTAAACTGTGAAAACCTGTATTTTTGGGGTCTGATAATCTGTCTACTAGGTAGCTTGCATCTCCATTAAAAGCAAAATGGCTAATGCAGGGTACTAACGGCTAGTAGAAAGGTTTCAAGAAATTATTTGTCAATAATTTGAAGAATATTAGGGTTGTAATAATTATAGTCGTGTGAATGATTCACATTAATTTGTTTTTCCTGAAATATGGCTGCACTTTTCAAACAGTAGCCTTCTCAGAAGCCAAGGAATAGGTGTACAACGGAATATGAATAAGAATAAGTGTAGAGAAATAAAACTGGATTGTAAAATGTTAAAGTTATTTTTTGCCTTTGCTGGATGCAGTGATCATGCATAATATCGTTTTAGGTTATACTTGATATTGGCATCCATATTTTTTCTTAATGATAGCGCTAATACAGTAACATGGGCGCAAAACATGAGTGCAAATAATTGTCTTTAAACACATATTTATGAATATGTGAATGGGTCCGCATTTGTGGATGGATAACAATTTGGGATTTCATTCGTCCATAGCATGTATATTTTTACTCTTCCAGCCTGGTTTCGGATTCTCATCTATCCATGAATGAACAAGTGTAGTTAAGAAGCTATTAATTAATAAGCGGAAGTTAGGAAGCGTATTAGATTGAAACTATCTGTCTCTCCCGTATGTTTGACGATGGAAAGGCCGAAGGGCTAAGTAAGTGAGTAAGTAATATAGTAGAATAATACTATTATAGGATGATTAAAATGAACCTTCTACAGCCACAAAATTTTATATTAATTTCATTTTATTTAAAATATAATATCTCCCAAAGTTTCGACACTTCTATGTGTCATTTTCTAGGGATGCTTGAACATTTACTAAAAATTCACATTAAAATTAGACATTTTGTATATAATTTTTTACAACTGCATTTAATTTTATTGTCCGAAAATTATACCAACCTTTATTAAAATTTATTTTCAAAATATGTGTTTGATTTTAACTGTTAAGGCTTCGTTATTTTTATATT
Organism: Triatoma infestans; assembly: GCA_011037195.1. Classification (NCBI taxonomy): domain Eukaryota; kingdom Metazoa; phylum Arthropoda; class Insecta; order Hemiptera; family Reduviidae; genus Triatoma; species Triatoma infestans. The sequence continues at coordinate 28,686 of JAAEAF010005262.1, forward strand.
TTTAAATTTTTGAAATTTTTTTGATTTTGTAACACTTTATGTGTTATACGTCCATTGTTTTTTTGTTTTTTATGTCAATTTATTTAAAAAAATTTTATTCAGCCTTATTTTTACTTAAAATACATTTATTTTTAGTAAATGTTCAAGCATCCTTAGAAAATGACACATAGAAGTGTCGAAACGTTGGGAGATGTTATATTTTTAAATAATAATGAAATAAATATAATATTTTGTAGCTGTAAGAAAGTTCATTTTAATAATCCTACAGAAGTATATAAGTATTAACAGCCAAAAAGTTAAACCAACAAGCTAGTAGAATAAATTTTTGATCGGTTAATGCTGCCCAATATCTAATATTGTCTCCGTCAAGGTGCACCTTTTTTTTCAGATTTTGAGACGTTAATTTTCCATTTTTGTTTAAAAGTTTCTATCAAAAGTAAACTATGCTTTAATGTTGCCTATAACTAAAATTGTATAAGTTCATTTGTATTAAAAATTGAAATAAATTAAACTAATAAAGAGTTCAAAATATATAGATAACCTAAATATATATATTTATATAGATAACCTATATAAAATATATAGATAACCTCTCCACATATATACAACCAACAGGTGTGAGTGTAATAGAAACATTACGTTGAAGTGAACTCTCTACACGAACTTAGTGAATTTCCTCTGACGATGGATGAAAACCCGAAACCGGTCAGGAACAATATAAATATGCATGCTACGACGGATAAAATACCAGAGTTTAAAATATGGTAGAATGTTAATTTATAATATAACATAATTAAAACTTCCCTACCATTTCCTTTTTTTAACATACTTTGATAAACTCTTCTTTGATTCACTCTTCTTCCATATCTCCGTCAATTAATACGAACTTTTATTTAATAAATTAACATTGGATATAGGAGGAGTGTTGTACATTCTTCTTTATAGCTGATTTACAATAGGTAAAATGTTTGTTTAAAAAGGGGGAGAGCTCTATCAGAATAAACAGCAGTTCCTGCCAAAATTATCGCTGTTTATAAATTATACTATATAATCAAGTGTGTGTGTGTGGTATGTGGAAAGATTTTTAAGATTAATGAAAATTCCTAAATTAATAAACAAATTGTTTTAATAATTATAACTCTTCAAAAGATAATTATATATACTCGCAACAATGCTGTGATGGATCAACATCCCTTACCTTCCTTTTCCACCATTAAAATAAGCTTCATCCCTTTAAATAAGTTTACATAGGAATTTATTAATTTTTACACAAAAATACTTTAGTATATAATATTGTACATTTTAAGAAGAAATTTAATTATCTACCAAAATATTTTTAATAAATTAATTATGAATAATTCTATCAAAATAGCGGTTTTTTTTTTTATCATAAAAGTTTGATCTATTTTTTTTAAATATATATATATATTTTTTACAAGATTAATATTCTGAACGAACAATATAATAGGGTAATATATAAATCATTTTGTACTTCTCATTTCTCTTAATTATAAGTTTCTGTATTTGCTTGAAAGTGAAAATTATTTCAACTTAATTACGAAATATATTAAGTAAATTAACATTATTATTATTATTATTATTTTCTATTAATTAATTAATTCTGTTTCTTTTCTGAAATTATTAGAAATATGGTAATTACGTTATGCTACAATAACCATATATCGAATTTCTAGTATTTGAATTATCCTTTAGACCAAAGATGAAATAAATGTTTTCAAAGTAATTAAATTATTTTTTGCTCGTAAATTGTTAGTAGGAAAATTGAAAAATGAATTTAGGCATTCCTAAGGATTGAAAGAAATGAAGAAAAGAATCGATGGAGGAATTAAGAAAACCTGCTGATAAGATTTCTGACAGTTACTCACTAATATTTTAAAATAAAGGAAATACGGATAGATAAAGCAAAGAAATTCCAAGATTTTGCAAATTAAGGATTATATTGAAGAAGGTGTGAAAGAAACAACGGTCAAGAGAATGCGGTGAAAAGTGAAGAACTATTTAAAGCAATCAACTATATGTATACTTCTTCTTTAAGTATTGAATTTTTTTTAGACTTCTTCATGTATTGCTTGTGACCCTTCAAGGATTTGATGTTGAGACTTGCTAAAGCTCTCAGATTGCCGGTTTTTTATCCCACTTCTCAGATATAGGTGAGAGATAAAGATCTCTTCTGTTAGGGGTTGGGGGGGATTGGGTCGCAAACTTATTGCCCCAACTGAAAGATCCAGTTATAGGGCGGGAAATGTTTAGTCCTTGGTAGGCACGATAATAGAAGAAGATGAGTCGCCACTTCTTTAAAGAGCCAGCCTAACATCATCAGAGATTGTAGAAATGCTAATTCACTAAAACTATAAAAGTATAAGTTCTGAAATGTTATTCAATTATTTTGCAAATTAATTTGTAATAAAAATAACTACAGTCATACCTAAGATCCCATTTAATGAGCAAACGTCTCGCTAACCTTACATACGCTTGACTGATTTCAGCAATATGGATTCTTGCGCTTGTGTGGCCGATGTTCTTCAACAGAGAATTGATTCAATTACACTCTACAGCCACTACAAAAGCACTTGAATTTAAAATGAATTCACCATTATCGTAGATATAATAATATCCAAAATACTTCGCAAAGTTGGTGCAGATCAAGCAATTTACCACGTGTTATTGTTACAAGGAAAGATAGGATTTATTAACCAATCAATTCCAGCCACACAATTTTACGTCTTCTTCTGTGACAAAGTATTTGAGGAAATTAGTGATCAAGTTCTCCAAGTGACCCGGCATTGGGCCAATTACAGAGCCGCAAAATTATTCATGGTAAAAAAAGGGGCGCTTTATAATGAGTAAGCGTCCTTTAACCTTACATTCGCTGTATGTTCTTACTTCTTACTTTCTCTAACCGACATAATAAAGTAAGTATTACCATTGAGAATTTGGAAATGAGGATTCGATACAGAAATACCAGTCAAAGTCTAGCAACCGTAAATGGGCGATTTTGTTTGTTTTAATGTAGTTTTCCAAGATTGCCTTGAACCACATCCGGTGTATGATAAGAAGAATTTTTGTTTTCTATTCGATATGAAGTTACATACAAATTTTGATTATATGACTATAGTTTAATAAAATTAATTGTAGTTTTTCTGAGAAGCTACAACGTTAGGTCGCCTCTTAATTGAAACATAGTTACAAATACATCAATTAGAAGTTAAGAAACACAGTAAAAGAACGTTCTATGAGTAAATCACTTCGGTTAAATAGCTTTAATTGCTTCAGAAAAAGTGCAATATTTTATTCTTTTCGTTCGGTTGTAAATTCTTACGACAATTATTATGAACTCGAGTAGATAAAAATTACATTTTACTCCCATATAAATGAACAACTACTTTCATTTCCAAAATTTATCTTTCTCTCAAAAAAACCGAAGTATACTCTGTCAGCAGTAATTAAACTGATTAATGCTGTGTTTTAGTTTTCCTTCCATCCTTTTTTTTTTGTGACATTTTCTCCAAGCTCCGCTAATCGTTTTCTTTATAATGAAATCCTCAACTACTTAAGTATTATGTGAGGTTTGTTTAAAAAAAAAAAAAAAAAACAATCGCCTTCTTCCGCTAATTATTTTTAGGAGCTTTGATAAAGATAATAAAATTATTGAAACGTTGGCGGAAATTCCTTTTTGTTTTCGTTTTGACTGAACCTAACAATTTCTATGAATATACGCTTGTAACGGCCGATAAACAACCAACACAATTAAATCTTAGCACTTGTATTAGAAAATGAATTCGTTCAAATTTTCAATTCTCTCTCAACTCTCACTTGCTTCTTAATTTCCACAAACGACTGAATACTCATACGTCCATAATCTTGCTTAGCAGTATAAACTAATTTTTTGACAGTAATAGCATTACAAAGTCCATTTTCTGTCAACAGACGTTAAGTTTAGTTTGCCAAAACGCTAGGAAGTTTGGAGTGAGTTTTGATTTATAGCACCGTTCATTGAGTTTGGTTTTGGGTGTATAAACTGACGTTTTGCCTAAAATATATTGTTTTTTTTTTTTAGGTTATTCTGTTTTTGTTTTTTTAAGTTCGACAATGTTAAAACTATATATTAGTCTAAAACTGAAACCAGCAATACTCAAAAACGACTGAACGAAAAAACAAAACATGAGTTTAGGCTTGATTACGGTGCGGTTTTTATTATTTAACTGATTGTTTTTGCTTGACAAAGGCGGAAAAAGCAAAGTTTTTATTAATTAAACTGTATCTTTTATTGTGAGAAAAAAATTTCCAATATATGAGCTCTAAAAGTTTTACTTATCTTTGGAAATATAAAAGATTTTTTTATTCATTTTGTTTTCGAATCAAAAGACAGATTAATAAAGTAGGAATAATAAAAAACAGAAATAGAAAATTAGAGTATTATCCCATACTTTTTTATCAATAAAAATATTTTGTCAAATTCACTTCAAAATCTCTTCAAGCTTTATCTTTTTCCAGTTTGTAAAGTTGAAAAGAAATTTTCCAACGTATTATGTGACGTAAAGTTTACACTTAGTTGCAAACAAAAAATTATCTAAATATAAGTTAAATAGAGAAAAATCAGTGAAGTGTTATTTCCAATAATCTTTAATAAATACAATATCGTCATTTCTTCGTCAATACTTCACCAAAGGAAGAAGAACAAAAATAAACAAAACTGAAATGGATTACGCCATTTATGGCTGCTATACGAAAAAAAAAAAAATGTTCCACAATATATTCCTAAAATAATCTCTAACAAATATGTATGTAATATTTTGTGTAAATAAAAAAATGGATGTAAAAATAAAATAAAAAAGTAAAAAAAAAAAAATTAAAACACACACAAAAATAAAAAACAATTTGACTCAATGCACAATTCACAGTAGATTAAAGCCGGTTTGGCGGAGGGATTGACTATCTAGAAATTAAAGTTGAATTGAAGATATATATATATATATATGTAGAATATTGTCTCATTCGGAGCGTATATCAATCGTATTAATTATTCATTGGAGCGTGGAGCCCCTCTTAAAAATTAACAAACAATCCACACATCGTTTGGGGAATTTTGTTTGGTATTTTTTATTATTTTCTTTTTTTTTTTTTTTTATTTTTCACACACTTTTGTTTTTTTTTTTAGGAGCGGAGACAGCATATATATTCCTGAGGGTGGTTAAGAAATATGAGATAGATATATATATACAAACCGCTGGAGACAGTAAGACATAAATATACACAAAAAAAAAACAAAACAAAAAACTGTGAATTCTTAAGTATTTTGAAATAATAGATGTGGGAAATTGTGTAGGTTAAGAAGGGGTGTTACCTGATATTAATTTATAAATATTAAATAAGCTATCGCTTTTTAAGTGACATTACTGAGAAATATTATAAAAAATACATACATTTGTATATTACATCGAAATATTTGTTATTTTTTTTTTTAAATGATTTAAAATATTTATTAGATTTCTATTTTTCTAAAATTTATTTCTACAATATTACTTAATTTTCTTTTATCATGTTTCTAATAGTAATGGAAATTATTGCATTTTAAGTTGATATTGAAATATTGAAACAAACAAGCAAACACCATTGAACAGTTTTTCCAGGTTGTCCAAAAAAAACAACCAAAGTTGACCCTTGAAATTCTATAACAACTTAACTACTCAATTTGATTCATTTTAATATAATGTTACTTTCCATCAATTTCATTGAAAATATAATATGGTATCTGAAAATCACAATCCTCACTATTTATGAATGATTCCCCAAGTGGGGCTTTCATCACTGTCCAAGACTAACCCGATTCTAATTCCTCCATCTAAACTTAAGCAAATCAATAATGAGGGTTAATCTTCCATTATAAGACGTGTCGCTAGTGTTATTTTTCCATAATTTTGTCAAAATAGGCAGCATTGCATTTATAAAACATAATAGTATAAATGATTTCGCTCAATAACATGTTCTGGGGATGGATGCGGAAAAGATTAGCATGCTTCTGTGCAATACAATTGTAATAGAATAAACACTGCCTTGATGAGGAAAGTCTCCATAGCAAGGATTGGAAACTTCATGTTGCCGGTGTCAACTGCTCCAGCTCTGCTCTTTCTTCTGACACACCTCAAATGCGTGTTACTACCACTATCATGCGTAGCTGCACCGTATGAAGAATTAGCTATCAACTTTTTAGGTATCAAGACTAACCAAAAATTATGGTTCCTCCCCAGAAAACTTATCACAAATCAAAACGTCAGTTCGCAAGCAGTTTAATGGTCAAGGAGACTATAAAAACAACTCTCACAGACGAACAGCTTTCACAAAGTATAAAACTTTCATCACTCAATTCTCTAATCAGAGCCTTTTTACTGAACAGAGGGTTCTTATCAAGATAGTCAAACTAGCTAACCGAAACGACCTTTAGAACAACCACTAGTTCTAACTAGCTACATCAGAGTGCACTACCAACTTTATCACTTTTCGTTTGGTCACTCTGTTCTTTCTTTTACTTTTTTATTGTCATTAGTTACTTCAAATAAATATTGAAAGAGTAATTATCAGTATAATGTATTATTGCAATATCAACATTCGTCATTTTCTACTACTATTACAATAACAAGCAAAATATGCACCGCCAATGGTGGTATGTTTCTGGATATGAGTTCAAATCCCGGTTTTGGCCTTGAATTTTTATTATGAAAAAAAAAAATTACACTAAAGTATATTTCAACCTTGTTTATGTCACCTGGTATGTACCATTTTTATTTAAATTATTTTAGGAGTTCTGAGTGATCTGTGGCGTTAGGCTTAACTGTAAACTGCTATTTCAGTTTTTGGGGGAATTCATAGATATGCAATTTGTGGTTGTACAATATAGTTATATCCAGTATACAATATAGTTTTGTCCTAAAAATCAACTAGTAAAAATGTCCGGTATCACATGCATTTATTGTTGTCGGCAATTAAGAATCTAATGTTATGTGAATCTTATGTGAGAGATATTAAATTATAATTGTAATAAATGCAGTAAAGATTTTGATTCAAAAGAAAATCAATAATAATTTGATTGTAGCATCAAAGGGGAAGAGATTAGCTCAGTAGTGAGCGCACTGAACTCCCACGCGGAGATGCCGGGTTCGAGTCCATTTGCGCTGCCCTTAGAATTTCTCTTCCTAGGAGCCTCTACAGCTTACTGTCCGGTGATGGACAGTGTTGTCTAGCTAGAGAACACCGCTCGGAGCCGGCAATGCACTGAGAAGATGCCAAAGACTATAGTAGATGTTGATGCGCCTTAAATTAAAAAAAAATTATAACATCAAACATGGTTGTAGATTTGGTTCAATAAAGTTTAAAGAAAAGATTGGTGGCTGTCTATATAAAACAGTGGCGCGAGAGAAACAAGAGACAAAGAGAAATCAAAGTGTGAGAAAGAGAAATGAAAGAGAAATTTCCAATAATAATTCTAATTTCAGTTTTTCTTCTATAAAGGTATAATAATAATGAAAAACAAAAAATTAGATAAAAAGTTCCATAATTAAAGAATAACAATGAAATATTAACACAATTATATCAGTTTAATTAATCTAGAATCAACTTGGACAGTGTATTGTTGAATGTTGTGTCGGGCCTGAGAGGGGCTAGATTGCCCCCCAAACTGGTCTCACGCCCTCACCCCTCTCCACCCAGACAGCAAACTAAACTTAACAAAAACTTTCACTACTGCCGCACCAAAGCCCCACCCCCCCCGTATGAACCGACCACTTCTTCCCTCTTCTTGCTTACATTACTTTTACCCCTTCTTCTTCATCTTCATTCTATCCCTCTCTTTATTAACAGTGTCAATTAATTCTTTCAAAATTAAAATTTCCTACCATCTTACTCAAATATTTGTGAAGACATTGACCCCTCCGCACTCAGTAACATCACCACCATTTAAACTGTGCCCGCTTATATAATTTTCCTATTTCTTAACATTTTTATTTAAATATTTTTATCTTTTTTAAGTTAAATTTATAAAACATAGACCCCATATTTTCTATATTACGTTAAGTTTCTTCAAGAACGACTCCAGGAGAATGATGGATGGCTATTCCATTCCCAAAGGAGATTCCAATATGTTAAGACTGAAGTTGGGACGCAGAGTTGTTACGAATGCCAGAACTACTGTAGTTGGGTACATATATTGTTCCAATTCATTAAGATGACAGTTAAAATTTCGGGATAGAAGAAATATATTTCATGAACAACAAAAAAAAAAACTAAAATTAAAACCGTGCCTGGACAGCACAAAAAGGCGAACAACTGTCAGGCGGTGATTTTTTATTGCGGGGTGTATGATCTGCATGTCATGGTTCCCATTGCCGTTTAGTTCTGGCATTCATAAGTTGAAAAAGTATATATATTTGTAAATGCTGCAAGTTATATTTCCTTCCTTTTACTTCTCAACTTCTCTTAACTTTAATGTAGGAGAAAACTTAATGGCCTCCCGCGCTCAGAGGAACCGAGTGGAGCTTTTGTGGGCACCCGGACATGCGGGTTCAGAGAGCAATGAGAGGGGGAACGAGTTGAGTAAGTTGGGATCCTCTTTACGTTTTGTTGTTCTGGGCCAGCAGGAGCCATCATCAAGCAATTTTGTAAGGAAATGTAACAATGGAGGGATATAGAATTAGAGAAGCAGTGGAGAGACACGGAAGGCTGTCTTTAAGCTAAGAGATCTATGAAGGTATAAGACAGGGAGACTTGAAGTAACTTCTCTGCATTGGATAAAATTGGATAAAATTCTGTGTGTCAGAATTGTGAAAGGGAATGCTTGAGGGAGTTATATCTTAAGATCTTATAGCCAGATCGGTAGACTGATAGCAGAGGCTTCTTAGGAAGGTTTTTGGGGGAGAGAGGATAAGAGCCAAATTGTCTTAAGTCCCACTCTTTCGGGCACTATTACTAATAATACCATAATAATAATAATATTCCATATTTATCTCATTTTAAAAATAAAAATTCACTGTTTTCCTTTTATGTAGTGACCATTTTGGACGTGTGGGTTAGAAAAGTTATCGGCAGCAGGTCACTTAGTTACCTGCGTAAACATTTCAGATTGCCTGCCCAAAGTTTAAACTTTTTTTCAATCGAGTTTTAATTTAAGCATGGTCACAAAATCATACTTGTCGAATTGACGTACGGTGCAGTCTCTTGTATGTATGCCGAACATTGTAAGAAAAGAGTCTTCTAAATAGCATAAGCAGCACTGGGGAATCAAGTAAGTCACTGATAGAATTTCCTTTCTAATTACAATTATGTTTTATATTAGATTTAATGAAAAAAATAGATTACCCTATAAATAATTTTCAACTTTTAAAGTAACCTATAAAAAAAAACTATGAAATCGAAAAAAATCTCAAACTTTTACTTTTAATAAACTTACTCTTACTTTTAATAAACAATTGTATTTATACTTATAAATTAAATTCTTGCTTTTGAACGTTTTCTATTATTTTCTTTCTCCTTTATATCTGAAGCATTTACCTACCGGTTTTAATTTATATGATTACATTGTGCTCTTTATTCAATGTCTTTTTAGGAGTAAAGTGTCCCATCAACAAAATGCTTCGATTTGTAAAATTTGATTGATTTGAAAAGCTGACCCCATTGTAACTGTACTAGAGTAACAGTTCTATTTAGTCAGAAAAATACAGTGAGGTGGCTGTAGTAGCGCAAGCTGGTACCGTTTGTCCATTCTAACGCTACCTAGCATAGACTGACATCGCACTGCCTAGAATGTAAATTCAACACTAATGAGAGTATCTGTAATAAAAAAAAAAATATATACATCTACTGTATCATACATAAATCTTGATCTTTTACAAAATATGGTTAGATATTCTCAAACCTGGCCATCATATTTAACCAACGTCTTAATTTCAGTAATATTTACAGTAGAAATAACCTTGCAAACACTCCTGGCCAGATAACTGAGGGTCGTTGATTTAAAAGCCAATCTGGGAAAAAATAAAAATAAATAAGCCTAACTCAGCGTTAATTTAATTGCAATTCTATTAGTAACAAAAAACTGATAAAAATTTGTACAATTCGTCGGATCATCTCGAATTACCAACAATTAGCCTTTTCTGTAGACTTCATATTGCTTTACCACTTCCATTTTTATTTGGGAATATTTTTTGTTTTTCAGAAATTTGAATGTAATACATTTCTGTGGTGGGAGGGGGGACTGACTTTCAAGAGAACAATTAATTAAAGTTTCATAAAAGAAACTTCTGGAACAATACATGAGTCGTAAAAAATAAAATGCCAAGTTTGAACAAAAATTATCAATTTGGAGGAATTTTTTAGCAATGAAATTTAAAGAAAGTCTTGTGAGCCTTTCAGAACAAAGTTTCTGAACTATTTATTCATTTTGTGTTCCATGAATCAGTGCTCTTCATTCTGCAAATTTATTCTTACCAAAAAAAAATTAAATTAAATTTCCAAGACTATATTATAAATATATTTTATATTTGTATGATAAAAGGCGACAAGAGTGTAAAATTTAAAAACAATAGTAAAATTTAGTAGTTAATTAAACATAATATTCACTAAAATATATAATTATCACTCATTCTGTCACCAATAAGAAAAAATACATAAATTTTCATAGAACCTTAATGCAACCCGTTAATTGTTGTAGTGGTGGTTGTGTTATCAATCCGTTAATCCTCAGTTGAAATTACGGACTGGCAACTCTCTACAAACTTTAAAAAAACAACGCTTACTAGCTGTAAAATGAACGACAATAAATAATATCTGTTTAACTAAATAGATTTATTTAACTTATTAGTAATTTATTAATGATAAATTTCTTATTGTAATCATGCTTATTAAAAAAATAATTAATATTGACCAAGCACTTTGGAACCATATATATATTTTTACTGCTACAAGACTCAAATTTTTTGAAATAGTGTTTTCACTGTATCCTTGGATTCTACACCACCGCAGCCCGTATGGGTCTATTGTGGCAGCCAAAAGTTAGAGTCCCTGTCCAGTCCAGTCTATTCAGTGTAGTGGAATCGTTCATTGTGATTCCTGTGGTATGTAGTAGATGTCTTGAAGAGGGCGGAAGTTAGTTTAGAGATTTTTGGAAGTTAGTGCTCGAATTATAACACTGAATTTATAAAAATAGACTGTATTTGTACAATAATTTAAACTGAGTAATGTAACGTAACTAAGAAATACTTAGAAATAATGGAGATAAACCTTACTCAGTTAGAATGATTTAAAATAATGACTGATTGCACAACTAAGGAAATAAGTATAAATAAAAACTGTATTGGGACGCGGAACTGCTGCTCGTATAATGATCTTGAAGACGTACTGAAGTATAATCATCCCCTCTTCCAACGGGACGAAGTTTATATGAGTGTTAGCAACACTCACACCAAGACATCTGTCCTTTGTGCGACCTTGGTTAGTTCGGTGACCAGCGATTTAGGTCAGTGGCCAGCTTATCGGTGCTTGCTTTGATGGAAAGTATTGATCCTTGATTTTCTTTGTTGGGCCGCGGCCTTGTCTTGAAGACAGCGGCCGGCTAGGCCACTAGTTATAAATTATTCTTTCTTTTGTTATGTGTTGTGAAGGTTTGACATTGCTATGACCTTGCCATGTCATTACATCAGTTAGATTTAGGAGTCCTGCGAGAGAATCTTAGGTGATAAATAGTCTTTTTCGAAAAAATTCCTAAAAACACAAAAAACTAATTCGAAAAAATCTGGTGTGAAACACTCACACAACTTTCTCTTACTCCAGTTCTAAAAATTGTAGTTGACAAATTTTATAGTTTGTGTACCAAATTTAATGAAATTCGTCGAAAACTGAAAAAAAAGAAAGAAAAAAGCGCACTTGTGGTTTACTAATTTTCTTGAAACTCGTAATTTTGACCATCTATTTATTTCTAATTAATTTTGTTTGGATGATAGAATTGTATAATCAACATAATCCTAAAAAAACATAACCCCTATCCTCCACCCCTAAAAGTGCCCTTAAATGAATTTTCCCAG
>JAAEAF010005263.1:0-51910 GCA_011037195.1 Triatoma infestans
TAGAAAAGAGAAGAAATATATTCGTACTTATTAAATATATAATTAAATATATATTTTAGATGTTATTTAATTAACTTTTTTATTTATTTTTTAATTCTCAGATTCTATTTTTTTTTTTTTTTTATTTTTTTTTTTACATTTTTCTATTGTTATTATGTAATACAAGGAAATATATCCAGAATTTCATGTGATTATTGAAAAGGAAGAATGTCAAGAAAGAATAGTGCGTTTACTTATATTACGAATCGTTTAAAAAGGAAAAGTAAAGAGAAAAATAACGTGTCTACAGATTCTTGATTGTTGTTTCTTAAAATAAATAGCAGGTAGCGCGCTAAAATTTATGGTAACAAGGTGGGTTGGTGAGTTGTCTAAGGATTCATTAAAGCTGTAATAGATTCTTTTACAATAATTCTATTGATTGTGATAAAAGAAGAATGGAGAAAATTTCTAGAAAGTTCCGCTTTCATGAAGAAATATTTGCTTTACCCAAAAATTAGCGCATAATAAAAACAATGTTAAAAAGAGTCTTTTCTGTAGGTCAAATTATTTTCATTTAACTAGGATTAATTACACATATGCTTATCAGCTTATCAATTTTATTTGCAACATTTCTCCAGGATTATTGATTTTTAAAGGTTTGTTGGGAAACTGCAACTTTAGGCTATTCTTTAAAATGAATACCATTTCGACATTTATAAAAAAAAAAAAAAAAAAAAAAAAAAAAAAAAACTACGTTGCAACAGTACGTAAAGGACTAACGCTTGCCAGATGGCGATATATTAGGGGACGTATGGTAGGCACTCTGCAGTTCCCTCGCCTTTTAGTTCTGACCTTCGCTACCTAGGTGCGCTACGAACTATAGCTTCCCATTTTTTTCTCACGATACTGGGTCAATACCGACTTTGCCCTCATGTGAATTGAACCCTGAATTCTCGCAATAAAGGCGAGTGCGCTAGCCACTAAACCCCTGAGAGAACGCTCTTTGACATAATATATATATTATTCTATCACCTCTTTACTTTCTTTTACTGTTAGTAAGTGGAAGTATTGTAATCGTGTCAAATTTTCGATTTCGAGTTTTTCACCGGAAGTACACGTTTTGAGGTCACCTGAGTCCAAAAACTTGGTTTTTAGCAATTGGTCTGTATGTGGGTGTGTCTGCGCGACAGCATATCTCAAAAACGTAAACTTGCAGAATATTTAATATTTCGTTAAAGTGCTACCTACCATGAGACCTGAGAATAAAAATTGTCCAACCGGAAGTAATACTTTACTTCATTTTTTTTTTTTCACTTTTTTGCAATTTACTCGGAAATGGTTCCAACGATTTTCTTTAAACTTTATATATCAACTACACATACAAAGAACTACAAATTTTATTTGAAACATTTCTCTGGGAAAATTCATTTAAATGTACTTTTAGGATAGGGATGGAGTTAGGTTTATCTCTAAATTGTTATTTCAGTTTACTATACAATTCTATCATATAAATAATATTAATTAGAATTTAAATATGTTATAGAAATTCCGAGTTTGAAAAAAAGAATCGGATGACCGGAAGTGCGTTCTTATTGAAAAGTATTTTTCAGTTTTCTCCTATTATCTCTAAAAAGGGCGTCTATGATTTTCTTTAAACTAGGAATGTGAACTACACATGCAAAGAATGACAACTTCAAGTTGTTATTTTAATTTAAATTGCTTATTTCACTATCTCAACTCAAACATAACACATGTTTACTAACATCTGCTTACATTTATTTATAATTCATTAAATTAAATAAATAAATAAATAAAAAATCTGGTGTGAAACACTCAACACTACTTTCTCCTGCTGCGAAATCGCAAATATTCTTCATACTTACAATTCTTCTTAGTGTTTAATACTGTCGGCATTTTTACTTTCTCTTATTTCTAGTAAAATTGCTCAAAAACGAAAAAATCGTAGAAAGTTCAAACTTGATATTCCATTTGGATATACCATAGGATTCGACAATACGTTATCTGTCAAAATTCCTCAACCGGAAGTACCACTTTACTACTTTTTTTTTTTTTTACTTTTTGCAATTTTCTCAAAAATAGCTCCAACAACGATTTTCTTTGAACTAAGTATGTGAACTACACATATAAAGATAAACAACTTTTATTTGAAACATTTCTCCGGGTAAACTCATTTAAGCGGATTTTTGGGGTTATGTTTGCCTCTAAAATGCTCACTTAATTGATTATACAGTCCTACCACCTGGACAAAATTAATTAGGAATAAATAGATTGCCAAAATTCCGAGTTTCAACAAAATTAGTAAAAGTAGAAGTGCGCTTTTACTGAACAGTTTATTTTTTTTTTCAATTTTTGTGATTTTCTCCATAAAAACAGCTACGAATTTCATTAAATTTAGTACAGTAACTATAAAGTTTGTCAATTACAATTTTGGAAAACTGGAGTTAGAAAAAGTTGTGTGAGTGTTTCAAACCAGATTTTTGAAGAGAAAATCACACAAAAAACTGAAAAATCTTTGAACTGAAAATCTTGAGAAATGTTACAAATAAAAGTTGTAGACATTTGTATGTGTAGTTGATATACCAAGTTTAAAAAAAAAAAAAAAAAAATCGTTGGAGCCATTTTCGTAAAAATCGCAAAAAAGTAAAAAAAAAAAAAGAAAAAACACTCAGTGAAGTGGCACATCCGGTTGAGGAATTTTGTCCAAAAAATCATCGTATCTGGTGCAGTGATAGTTCCTAAACGGGATGCCAAGTTTGAGCTGCCTGCAACTTTTCGTTTTTTGAAATATTCTTTTCATACACATCCACACACACACACACACACACACATAAACATAAGACCATTTTCTAAAAACCACTTTTTTGGACTCGGGAGATCTCAAAACGTGAATTTCCGGTGAAATCTGGCACGATCACAAATATTTCCTCTTACTAATTAGTAAGAGAAAATAATCATTTAAAGTGGCGACCTTAAAGTAAAGTTTAACCATTCTAAATTTTAAAACAAAATTGTTAAACGGTGACTATGACTTTACCTAATAGGTTTTCTAGGTTTCGGGAATTTTTTCAGTGGGGAATGGACTTGGTGGCTAAGTGGTATGTAATATTGAATCAGATCCAGTAGCTGATAAAAGAATCAAAAAGTAAATTGAACGATTCTACTCCATGTATGTTTGTGTGTATAGTTATTAAGGGCTATTAGAGTATGTAGACACATGTTTACTTGAGACCAGAATGTAGACTCATGTTTAGTTGACAAAACTTATTCATTTATAATTTCAATAAGAAAAAGGCGTCAGATAGTTTCGTATTAGTTTATTTTGTTTCTATTTATTTAATATAGTATATCAAAAGTTTGTGTATTTTTTCTTTCATATAAACTGTTTATATAACTTTGATCACTAAATATTGATTACTTAATATTCACTTTTCATTATATAAACAGTATTTAGTCGAGTTTTGAGTTTTTAGTATGAGTAGATTTAAATAATTATAAAATGGGTGAATTAAGTTTTACAATTCGTGCGATAAGCATAATAAAAATTAAAAAAAAAAACATTATTTTAAACATCTTTCTATTGCTGCATCTGGACAAAATTTGTAAATTTGTGGAAGGGGGGACCAATACTTTGTCAGTTCGTGCTGCTCAGTGTTGGTTTACAAATTTCAGGAAATGAGACATGAGGCTTGAAAGTAAGTCAAGGTCGGAGCGTCCAATGGTTCCCTTGACCCAACTGTTTTAAAAGAAGATGTATAAGCTGATCCTCGAACAAGCACCAGAAAACTTGCAAGCGGGTTAAGAGCTTTACCATAAATAGCATTTGCATGACATTGAAAAGGTACCTAAAAGCTGGAGGACTATCTCCCACGAATTGTCTCCTCAGCAAAGCACACATAGGAGCGCAAGTTCTTTTTAAATATCCAAAGGATTTTAAAACGAATTGTCACCTTACGATTAAAAGTGGTTATACTTTAACAACCCAAACAAGCAAAACCAGTGGATTATTTCTGGACAGTCTGCTTTTCCGGTGCCTCGAAAGTAAAAGGTTTGAGAAAAAGATAATGCTCTGCGTGTGGTGGAACTTTGAAGGAGTGGTGCATTTCGAGTTGGCTCCCAATGGGCTAGCTATCACATTGGATAGGGTCCATGCTGTTTTGGCCGAAAAGTACCCCTCTTTAGCCTACAGAAAAAAAGATCTTCTCTAGCAAGATAATAAGACAAGACCACACATTTCGCATCAGAATCCCTCAAAAATTAATGAGTTGGTGTTTGAACTTCTTTCTAATCCCGCTTATATCCCAGGCCTCGCTCCTTCAGCCTACCACTTATTCAGATCCGTCGATCCGTGTCTCATTTTTTGCGGCGTAAAAATTTTACTATGGAAGAGGAGGTGAAAGTAGCTTGCATCGAAGAGGGATGTGTCTTTTATTTGAAACATTTCTCCTGATAATGTCATTTAAGGAGGCTTTTGGGGAAGGAGTGGGGTTATGTTTTTCTCTAAAGCGCTATCATAGTTGATTATACAATTCTACCATCCAAACAAAATTAATTAGAAATAAATAGGGGGCTAAAATTCCGAGTTTCAAGAAATTTACTAAACTGGAAGTACGCGTTTACTGAACAGTTTTTCAGTTTTTCGACTAACTTCGACGAACTCCGACGAATTTCATTAAATGTATTACACTAACTATAAAATTTGTCAATTTCAGTTTTGAAAACTGGAGTAAGACAAAGTTGTGTGAGTGTTTCACACCAGATTTTTTTACACTCATTTAAAGCAAAAATAGTCAAAAACTTTTCTTGTACCCCAGTATTTTGTATAAAGTTCAAATCTCTGTGCAAGTATTATTTGTGTAATGTTCAACTTTCTTGAATTAATTTGAGCAAATTCCAAAGAAAACAAATTCTTGATAATGTCTTATACATTGAAGAATATTTTAGCATCACTGGACAAATTCTTTGCTCTTAACTACAGTCATAGTTGGTTGCGTTGAGATAGCAATTGAACTTGAATAACATAAGATGATGACAGGTTGAAAAGAAAGTCTAAATAATCGCTGGCATATCCTCTAAGAGAACAAACTTCTTTTACTAAGTTTATTCTAAATTGTACGTTAGATAATTTAGGTTATCATTGCTTTAAAATTATTATTTATCAATCATAAACATAAAATGACGAAGCTATTGCAAGTAAATATTTGATTAAGAAGCCAATTCTATCTCTGATCGATATTACTTCCAGTTGAATACTTTATCTCAATTAATTATTTACAATTACTGACGTGGAGCATAATAAATGTTTTAATAAAAAATAAAAAAAAAATTGATAAGGGGGACAGTAGCAAGGATGTTTTTTCTTCACACAATATTAAGGTTAGAATTGTCTGCGTCAGAATTGTAATTAATGAGTTAACATTTAATTAAGTTTAGCAATTTTTCCCTGAAACTTTACTTAATATAGTTTTCCTCTTAAATAAAAGAGTAATAGGTAAATATGTATCTCTCTATATGGGACTATAACACTAGTTTGCACTTCTTTCCTCCCTCGCGTCTTTACAGTGCTACCAACACAATTTTCTGTTGAGAAACCATCAAAAAAACTTTCTCCTGCTGCCATATTATAATTTTAATTGAAAAATTATCTTCATACTTCAAATTGTAGAAAAATTTAATTGCCCTCAGCATTACACATAAATGTACGTGGGCAAAGTGAAAAGTTCACGGCCTAGTAGTGAAAATGAGTTTTTTTTTTACTTTAAAAAGGCATTTATTTCTCAATGTAGTGTTCCTTTAGTTCAATACACTGTGTCCAACGTTTCTGCAGCAATGGATTCCGTCCCTGAAACAAGGTCTTCAAAATCTCCTTTACCGCTGCTATCACCTCTTCATTGGACCCAAAAAGTTTTCCAACCACGAATTTCTTAAGGTTTGGGAATAGATGAAAATCAGAGGGAGCCAAATCTGGCGAATAAGGATGATGTTCCAACAATTCATACTTCAAATCCCTCAATTTTCCCATTGCCAAAGCGCTTTTGTGCGCAGGTGCATTGTCATGGTGAAAGAAGAGTTTTTCTTCTGCAAACAAAGCGTTTTCTCTCTAATTTTTTCATCTAGCTGGTCAAGAAGATGTGCGTAGTACACCTCATTAATTGTTTGACCCTTTGGAATCCCAAAAAGCACTCCATAACCTTTCCAGTCAATGCTTTCTTTGGTGCTGAATCACTGGCTTCTACTCACTGCTTAGACTGCTATTTTGACTCAGATGTAAAGTGATGAACCCACGTTTCATCCATCGTAAGATATCGGCGCAGAAAATCGGTTGGATTCTTTTTAAAACGGCACAAACATAGCTGAGGAACTCGATTCCTCATTTGTTTTGATCAGCATTTAACAAATGCGGCACCCTACCCTAAATGCCGAATATTTTCTTCGATAGTGTTTTTGGCTGTCCTTCACGTGTATCATCTTAATCGTTGTAAGACCACGTTTAAACTCAGCTGCCAATTTTTTTTACTGTTGATAACGAAGGTGCAGACTCCTTATACACTTTCACTAACTTTGGATGAATTACCGTTGGCGATAAACCATCCAAAACGAAGAATTTGACGAAGGAACGGTATGCAAGTTTATTGATTTTGTCAAAAACACATTACACTCTTAATCTAAACAACCGTATAAAACAAACTATTTGTCTGATCAAATTCTCATTTCGTATTTACTTTTGCAACAAGTGTGCCAACTTAAAAAAAACAGTAATTTCATTTGTAGCATGCCATCTATGGGGTAGGCCGAGAACTTTTCATCTTGCCCTAGTATGTAGCGATTATAATAACATGTTGGTATTTTCATTCTAAGCATCTAACTGGATGTGATTAAATTTTAGTGCCTTTATCGCTCCCCAGCAAAACCTATAATGGCAAGTTTAAAAATCTAACGTCACAGATTTTCTTGAACTCGTCTTTAAATTTTTTCGAGAAACCTTACATAATATAAAATTGATAGGTTATAGTTAGAATACACTTAGCATTTCAAGTTTAAAAAAAATTATTGGATTTATTTTTGAGAAAATATCAAACAATTCAAAAATGTTTCCGGTTAACAGATTTTTATTTACAAAATTGGGGATTTCAACCAGTCCACAAAATGGACGTTAATATTAAGTAGTTTTTAGAACCGTCTAGAACAGAGAATCTGTTGAACAGTTTCTTCATCTTAGATAATATATAAATATATAAAATTCTTGGAGCGTGGAATTAGAAAACAGAAACGCCCTTTTCTTTGTTTTGCTTCTGCTGGCCAGCTGTCCTCCAAATTCTACTTTACATATATAATGATTAACTACCTTAGATATGATCCAGAGATATGATCAGAAAGTCCTGGTACAAACTGCAAACTGCAATGAGAACCAGTACTTCTTACTTTGCATTACCCTAAGCGAAAGATCTACTCTTCAAGGCACGTTGGATGGTACTTCATAAGAAGATAATATAATAATAATAATAATAATAATACTTTATTAGGAAAAAATTACAAAAAAATAAAGAAATGACAAAGTATTAAAAGCATGGCATAAGCCGTCTGCTTGAGTTTACTGCAAGTAAAATTTAAAGTTATTATTAACGAGTTAATATAGTGCGTAATATAAGTATAGCAGAGCTTAAGAAAAGTAAATATATATATGTATTGTATGTATGGATAATGTAGTACAGTAAGAAAATAATAAATATAATACAATAAGCAAATAGTATATACAGTACGTTAAAAAAAGAAAAACCATTAGTAGGCATTTTCAAAGAAAAACTAAAATAAATACCGATAAAGAATACCAAATCTCTTGATGAAAACAAAATAATAATAAAAACAAACTAAATATAAACTAAAAAACGTAATAAAGATAAAATACAATGTATAAAATACTTAGGAAAAATTTACATATTACAATAATAAAAAGAAAAATATAGCCAAGGTAACCAGCATAGATTTACTAAGTCGAATCCGCTAACCATTCAAGTCTGATTTGACAGGCATGGCGAGAGTAACGAATCAGTGGTAAACAGGATGTTTGACCGGTTAAAAATTGAATTATCTCCAGCCTGGAGAGAAAGGATTTGCCGAAATGGAGTAGCCGAAGCTCCACGAGGATAGGACATTCCCCAAGGAAATGATATAAATACTCGCGAACATCATACGAGCAAAGGGAACATTTTTCAGTTATTACCTCTCTATCCACCCATGGCCTAAAATTTAGAAAAAGAAGTTCCCCTCTAATTTTGAAAAACCAGCGGAGATCTTTAAGCTTTAGGATATCAAATAGACTCTTCGTTATAAAATTGGGATATTCTGCTATTAGCACTCTGTAAAGAAGAAAACGATCAGTAGAAGTAGCCCGTCTTACAGCCTCTTCACGAATGTCCGACTCAATCTGGGATGGAAGCTCGAGGAGTAAAGTACGCCAAGAAGGAAGGCTATCTAATGATGGTGTGACCGTGCAGGAGTGAAGGCGGACTAGCGAAACTAAATGTTAAAACCAGAAGATTTTTTTTTGTATTATTTGAGTAGCAAGTATTTTAGGTAACCGGTGGTCTTCCTGAGATAGAATTTTAATACAATATTTTAGATGAAGCTTAAGGGAAAAACACTGCATAGATTCAAGTGGAGTTTCCAAGGCGAGCATATAATTAGGGGTGCAAGCGGGGAGGGCAAATAATTTCTTCAGAAAGAATCTTTGAAACTTTTCTAAGGCATCATAACTATGAAACCCCCAAACCTGAGCATCGAAGCAAGCTACCGATCGACAAACTGTTTTAAAAAACTGGAACTTAGCTTTTATAGGTCTCTCTTCAGAACTTAGCTCTGGTCTCTCTTCAGAACGCATAAATCTTTCGCCTTTTACTTCATAAGAAGATTTCGAAAGAATTCCTGACATGAATCTGATGATTACAATAATATTCAGCAATAATTTCTTTTAGTTTGGATAATCTGTTTTCTATCGAATTGCAATTTGAAAGTATTTGTAGTAAATTTAAGTATGCCATACAAACGTGGAGTAAAAGACATCAAACAATTCATTAAAACCTAATCTATACCTAATGTAACATCTGAATAGCATTTACTAACATAAATGCCCTACACAAATGAAAATCCAAAATAATAACTATAAACTAAATTATATTACACACCTCTTAGAATCGCCTAGTGTAAGCAAAGCGAAAAGCAAAAATGTTGCTGATAGAAATACAGAAATGAAACATTCAAATCGTCAACAAGTAGCTCATGATAACATAAAAGGGAATAAATTTATGGTTAGATTTTGAACAAACATAATGATTCGATTTATTCATAATTACTTTGCTTATGCTTCTCTTCATTGCTTTATTAAATTTAGTGTATACTTAATTTAGTGTAACAATTTTTAATTAAATGATTTTTTTTTTTTTTACAATTAAAAGGAGTTTGAAACTAAAGGAAACTTGCTTTAATAAACTCGACCTCTGAGAATAATAGATGGTATTTATCGATTCTTTCATCTTAGAGAGAAGCGTCGCCTGTTTAAAATGCTGTCACCATATCGATTAATATATTTATTGACCCCAAAAAGAATGGACTCTTTCTTTGACGTCTACCTAGATTTGTAATGTCTAATTGCTAAGATCTTCTCATGTTAACCTCATAATATTTTATTAAGAGTACCATATAACTATCCTATTAAAATATTTGATGAAACGCTTTTAAAATTCAATCAATTCCTCTAGATGTAGATTATTGTAGGGGATTATCGCACTGCGACCTGAAAGATCTATTGTACCCTCCGGAGCCATCTTTCAATGCACTGCCGGCCTCCAAGCAATGTTCTCTAGCTACACAGAACACTGCCATCACCGTACAGTGAGTTGTAGAGGCTCCTAGGAAGAGAAAATCTAAGGGCAGCATGCTGGATTCGAACTCGGGATCTCCGCGTTGTAGTCCAGCGCGCTACCACTGAACTAATCCCTTCCTTCTCCCTTGGATTACGCCAGTTAACTAGGGGCGGAGACTCTAGTTTGTGTACTGTGTTTGTCCTTGTCTGTAAAGTGTAGAGTGTATGTAGTTTAAGTGTATTGTGTACTGTTCTGACGTACTGAGTGTATGGAGCCGTGGTATCCCCTGGGGTCGCTACTCCCCAAGTAACTGCATGCAACAGATACCTCTTGCGGGTTATCAATTCACCTAATATACAAAAGTTTTGCTTCGACGCAACTTCGTAAATAGATTTTCCAAAAACGCAAGCTGCTGGTAGAGGGAGCGGTTATGATCTAAATCCACTGCTATCTGAAAGATCAATTATTGCTCTTGTAGGTGTTGGAATTAGTACAAAGAATCATGAAATCGTCTGTAAAGTAATCAATGAAATTGTCCAAATTCGATTTTACTTTAACCACAAATCAAATTTCATAAATTTTACAAATCAACATGCACAAAGTATATTACTTTCTCTTAAGAACTGAGATCATATTTTTCGAAAACTCCAGAGAGTTTTCATGTTTTGAGTCATTTCAGCATCTATTTTGGGCCATAGACATGAAGACGAGCGATTCTCTCATTGCCTTACTTCAAAGTGCCTGAGTGAAGTATATTCAAAATGGAAGGCCGGAGCTTCCTAGGTGCCATGACACTATCTTGCTATAGCAAAATATCTTCTTCAACAGATATAGTTCATCCATTTTTTCAATAAAGTCCACATTTCTTGGTATCTGTTGATTCAGCTGTAGGACAACTTCGGTAACATAATTCGAAATTGTCCTTGGATTCAGATTGCAAATGCCTCTTCTTAACTGACATGTCATCCAATCTAAAAAGTAACAATATCGCAACTGTTCTTTCTACTTATGTGTTGTCCACCGTCGGAAGTGGCAAAGGCTCTGATCTCATGTAAATAATTGCGAAGTTTCATCTTCAACGAGATGTCGGCGCGTGAAAGCTATCGTTTCACCAATACTTAGCAACTACAGATTTAGTGTTTCAACTAGTACTGAATAAGGAAGATTATTTACCGACTTTGGACAGAAATAGTCGACAACTAGTTGAAATGGTTCAGGAGAAAGCTTCGTCAAAAGAATGTCCCGTCTGGCTGTACCATCCTTAAGGCCGCCAGCATTCAAGTGAAGTACCAGTTGTTGGAAGTAGTCCTAAGAACTAAGGAAGGGGAGAACTATTTTGCTGTATAAAGGGAAAGGATCAAACCAAAAAACATCATCATGGAGGCCTATTACGTTCTATCCCATGGTTTCGCGCATCATTGAGAAGGTTCTGGACCAAGAATTAAGAAAGCAAGTAGGATTCCACAAATTCCAGCGCGGATTTGTCAGAGGAATCGGTGGAAAAATTAAACGATAATTTAGCCAAGCTTATAGCAACCATCAGAGACATTTTCCGTGATAGCCTGCTTCTTTTTGTGGTCATCGACCGGTTTCGGGCGTTCGTCCATCATCAGGATGTTTTTGTAAACAGTGTAATAACATAGACTTGCACAGAGCAAATACTTTGATACACTCAGTGTAAGTGGGAGGCGCCCTGCAGCACTGGTCAATTGCCCAGAATTGTCATGAGTGCAGGATCTTCATTTCCAACGAAGATTTGACTATGAGGGCGAAAACACCAGCCCACGTGCTTGGTAATTGTCCACACAACATCTCGCCGGCACCACCGTGTAAAACCCACCATCATGGAACTACTGGAAGGCACGAAGGATTATGTGTACTACGAGGAGGGGCTTGCTGTCGATGACGCAACGTCGACCCGGTATGCCGATATCCTCGCCTTCAAGAAGAGCAGCAAGCTGGCATATATCATGGATCCCACAATTAGATACGAGTATAACGATACTCATCAAGCAGAGAAGATCGACATGGAGAAGCGCCCTATCTGCAAGAAGTGCATCGCCTACTACCAGGAGAAGTACAGGGAGCAGTTCGGTGATAGGGGGTTCCAGGTCCTGGGACTCTGGTTCGGTTGGAGAGGAACCATACCGAACAGAACGGCAAAGTTTCTTGACATGGCCGGTATCGACCAGAGCAAACTGAAGTCGCTTAGTGAATTCATTCTTATTGACTCACTAGCGATTATAAAAAAAACATATTTATTAAGTGACAAATTAATGTAGGAGATTACCTTTAATACCGTTGCTCAGAGGGGCAAAGTGCAGCTCTATTGGATTCCCGGACATGCGGGAATAGAAGGCAATGATAGGGTAGACCGGCTGGTTAGGGAGGGATCCTCCTTACCTTTTTGTGGTCCTGAGCCAGCCCTTGCTGTCTCTAAGCGGTTCTGCGATAGTCAGATTAGGGAGAGAGAGTTTTGGAGAAACATTGGGAGGACACGCAGGATGCCTCCAGGCCAAAAGATTTATCAAAGAGACCAAGCTGGGAGTTTCGGATTATCACCTGTCCCTGAGCAGGTTAAGATTGAGGACCTTATTATGTGTGACTCAACACACATGGGTGGCCAGTCATTTACATAATATAGGGAGGACGTCTAGTCCCATTTGTCAGATCTGTGATGATGGAGTTAGGGAAAACGGTGTTTCACTAGTTATGTCAATTCCCCATTTCGGTTTACTAGGTTCTGGCTAGGTGGTATATTTGGGAGGGCCTCACTCTCGCGAGAAAGCCTGGAAGGGTTGGACTAAAGGATATTGTAGACAGACCGGCAAACTATCGGAGGGAGATTAATTCAAGGGCATGAATTGGGAGGATAAAAGCCAAATAGGCTTAGGTCCTATGTCGATAGGCACCCATGACTTAACAATAACAATAATAATTATGTGACAAATAATCTTTATTAAGCTTAAGTAGAGTTTAGTGTGTTTGTTTCTTTTTTTATCCGTTACTGTTACACATTATTTAAGTGTGTACATGTTTGTGCTTTTTGATCGATCTTACTTTATTTTGTGACTTGTCCTAGTTGGTTGATCAGTACGCTCTACCTTAGTTTTTTAAAATAAAGTGTTTCTCCCTCTCTCTCTCTCTCTCCTATTCTTCATCACTTGAATAGAACGGCTCGATCTTGATTGTTTGAGGCTGGTGCGTTGCTTCGTGAACCCCAGCCATTTCATCTCAGAAGTTCTTTCTGTTCTTCTATCTGTTACCTTGAATGCATTTTTTTTTTTTCTCGTCGCCAATTTGTAGGAAACTATTAATAAAAGCTCTAGAAACAAGCATTTTCTTTTATCTAGTTGAATCATAACAATTTATAACATATGTTTTTATTCCAATATATTTGTAACCATGTGATAGTGTTACAAGACATTATTTTTGAATTATAATTTGTTTATTATCTATTATCCCACAACATTAAATTCCAAGTTAGACCCATTAAATGCATTGCTAGAAATTCCAAATTTGAGGAGAATCGATAAATTGAAATGCAGACTAGAGTTAAATAAACCTTTCAGTTTTATTTGTCACCATTTTCCGAACAAATTGATTTTATTATGGTTCTGAGGACGTTAGGCTTAACTATAAGCAGCAATTATAAATTTGTTGGGTTTAATAGTAAGCGCTGCCAGGTAATCAACAAATGCATTCATTTTCAGATAGCTCCTTATTCACTAAAAACATTAGAGAGTCGATTTTCCACTATATGACATACTATGCCATATTATGGTAAAATAAACTTCTATGGTTTAGAAAAACTACCATGGGTGAAGAAAATTTGTCATATATAACCGCAATAAATTGGGTGAGGTTTTATACCAAAAGTTCTTTCTTTCTTTTTTTTTTACTTTTAACTCAATTTTTTTTATTTCTGAAATGCGGTAATCTTGAATACTGTAAATAACTTCTCTAGCATCCTACTATAAGCAAATTATACGTTTTAGGGGGCGATTAATCAAAGGGATGTCAAAGGGTTGTACAACAAATTATTTTACAACTTAATAGAACATTCTACGCTATCTGTTGTCTGAAATAGTAACTAAATAAGAAGGCACTTAGTTTACTTTGAATGTACGGATTTACGTGCAACTTAGTTACTTTATGGAAAGTCACAATTCAGTGAAGGAATAAACCGCACAGAATGATTGGAGATTGTTATGAATATTTCATCAGAAAGAACTATATATCAAGGCTATATTTTACTATTTTTGTTTTTTAATTATTTTTTTTATAAAACTTGAAAAAAGTTATTACTCATGTTTAGGGTCGATGAATACTGAGGACTGAGTATGGCAAACACAAATAAGGATGGTAATAATAATCGCGGTCAGAAACAATCAGCAATACAATCCTTCTACGATGGTGGTAGCATATTGGTCACAGGAGCTACTGGATTTGTGGGTAAAGCACTTGTAGAAAAACTATTACGTTCTTGTCCAGGCATACAAAACATATTTCTGCTGATAAGGGCGAAGAAAGGATTGAATCCACAAGCAAGATTAAAGGAATTGCTCAACAATACTGTTAGTAATTTCCGTTATCTCTTCAATAATTAGTTTATCCTTCCAATTGCCATTAGTTGTATGGCAAACTCTTTATAATCTAAATAACGTTTTTTAATTAGAAATCAGTAATTACGCATTTTTGTCAGTGTGCAAATATCATTAAACATTTTTCTGCTTATTTTTTAGTGTATATTCATTTATCTATTTATATTTTTTTAATAAGCAAATTATTATTGCACGGACTCGCAAGTCATAATTCTTTTTTTAATCAAAATACTTTTTGCCGATGGTTTCTTATTTTTGTGTAAATATCTTGGTCCAATTGTAGTCTGTAATTTAGTCATTTGCTTAGTATGAAATAATACAGCAATATTCATAGATAAATAAGAAGAATTCAATTTATTGCTAGTTGGGAAAGGATAGATATTAAATATTGTTCAAGTGGGTGTTCTGTGTCGATAATCTTTTATTATTTAAAAATTTTCTCAAGGTGGCTTTATGGCTAATTGCCATTTTTAGGTCATGTTTGTTAAGATAAAAGAAAGGGGCTGGTCAGTTTAAGAAATATTTGAATTACTAGGCCTTTTTAAATAAGTTAATGAACAATATGAATAAATACAGTTATCATAAAACAGTAGAAAGTTTATGAAAATAAGAGAAAAATTTATGAAAAAACCTGTAATAATTTTCTTATTTCTTATGCAAATACTTCTTGTGTAATTTAAATCTAAATATTCAAGGTTTTCGATCGAGTAAGGGATACAGGTGTCTTGGACAAAGTTATTGCAGTAGGTGGCGATGTAATGGAACCAGAATTAGGTCTATCTGACAGTGATAAGGAAAGACTTGTTCAACAAGTTACAGTTGTTTTCCATTCAGCAGCAACGGTAAAATTTAATGAAACACTTCAAGATGCTGTCAAACTAAATACGATGGGAACAGATGCTGTTATACAATTATGCAAACACATGAACAAATTGCAGGTAATTTATTGTTTTATGTAATATTTAGTTACTTGATTGTTCAATAATTTTTTTTTTAACTTTTTTTTCTTCTATTTTTTCGGCTTGTCATTCTGCGTCGCGCGACCCGGTATAAAATTTTAGGCGACTGATGTTGATCGATTGGATATCCAACTAAACGAACCAATGAAATTCATAAAAAATGTCTAAATAGAGCTCTTTTTTTTCATGAACTTTTAATAAATTTCCGTATACAAATTTGACTAATATCCATAAATATTTTAATTTGTTAAAATTAAATATTTTTTAGTAATTGATTAAATTTATATTATTTTATAACTAGCTTTTAAAAATTAAGGGCAAGGACCACACATATTCATCTCCTCAGTGTGATCTCAATAAATTGTCTCTCGTATCGTGCTCATTTTAAAGATATCGATTTAAATGAATCGAGTTTGCGCTCTAGTTAGTTCAAAGTGGGTAATTACATATGACCCAGAGAAGGTAATATTTAGTTAGTGTTACATGAGTGGTGTGTAGAACACATGTTATGAGTTGTATTGCTTGTTTACTCAGTTTAATTACTTTCTAGACTTTTTTTTTTTTTATTGTCGTTTGTATCTTGGCCAATATGAAGTTTTCATTCAAATTTTCTAATCTGTTAGGATCTATTTATAAAAAAGGTAACTTGTTGTTCACAAATGATGGAAACTCAGTAATAAGTCCTGTTGGAAATAAGCTCACTGTTTATGATTTGAAAAATAATAAATCACAAACACTTCCTATAGAGAGTCGTTACAATTTTACCACCATAGCTTTGTCACCAAATGGATCAATACTGATTGCTGTTAATGAAATAGGAGATGCTCTTCTTATTAGTACGATAAGTAATTCCGTAATTCACAGGTATCAATTTAAACGACCAGTTTTATGTTTAAAATTTAGTCCAGACGGACGATATTTTGCTGCTTGTAGAGGTCATAGAACAGATGTGTTCAGTGCCCCAGGAAAATGGTGTGGAATGTTTAATCCTTTTATTCTTGAAAAAGTATTTACAGGGCATTATGATGATACGACCTGTATAGATTGGACTTCAGATTCAAGGATATTGGCTGTTGGATCAAACGATACAACTGTAAGAATCTATGGAATGCCAAGGATGAAAAACTTTAGACCATGCACCTTAGGAGCTCATGCTGATAATGTTATAGGTACGTTTTTTGAAGAAAGTTCACTTGATTTAATTTCTGTGAGTGCTAATGGAAGAGTTTGTCTCTGGGAAGCCAATATGGATCTTTCAGATCTTATAAATGAAGGAGAGGGACCTTCTGAAGCTAAAAAATCTTGCCCATCTGAAGAACAAGAAGACGAGCTTGACTTACTTAAAGGTGAACTTAGAAATGTCAATTTAGAAGATGATAATGCCAATGAAAGAGGTGATGAAGAAGAAGAAGAGGACAGTAATAATGGAATGATGGTTAAACTTGCATACAAATTGCAGGCAAAACATTATTTAATAAGTAATGCTTCTGCAAGCCTTAAGTTGACATCAGTCACTTACCACAGGAAATCAAATCTACTAGTAGCTGGCCGAACTGATGGGTCATTTTATCTTTACGAAATGCCTCACGTAAATTTGATACAATTCCTGAATGTTGCGGAAACCAATATAACTGCAGTAGCCCTTAACTCTACTGGTGATTGGATAGCACTAGGTTGTGAAACTTTTGGACAACTGATAGTATGGGAATGGCAAAGTGAAACATACGTTCTAAAACAGCAAGGTCATTCTTCTCTAATGACAACAATAGCTTATTCAAGTGATGGACAGTATTTAGCTAGTGGTGGTGAAGATGGTAAATTAAAACTTTGGAATACTCAATCTGGATTTTGTTTTGTAACTTTTAATGAACACACTTCTGGAATTACAGCAGTGAGATTTGCTCAGAACCGTAAATTTGTAATGTCTGCATCATTAGATGGTACAGTAAGGGCATTCGATATGACTCGTTATCGTAATTTCAGAACATTGACAGCAACTAGACCAGTTCAGTTTTCCAGTCTTGCCATTGATTCTAGCAGTGAGTTCGTTGCCGCAGGAGGACAGGATGTATTTGAAATATATTTGTGGTCAATGAAAGTTGGAAGGTTGCTTGAAATATTAACTGGACATGAAGGCCCAGTGGTGAGTTTAGATTTTCACCCTGGATTAGCATCTACTGAATTAGCATCTGTGAGTTGGGACAATTCTCTGCGCATTTGGAATGCGATTGAATCCAATACAGCCTATGAAGCAATTAAGCTGGGAGCAGACTGTTTAGCGGTTGCATACCGTCCAGACGGTAAAGAAATAGCTACTGCTACATTAGATGGTCAGATATCCTTTTTTGATCCAAAATCTGGCACCCAAGTAGGTTTTATTGAAGGTAAGAATGACCTTATCTCAGGGAAGTTAGATACCGACTTAATTTCAGCAAAAAAAAACCAAGAAGCGAAATCTTTTACTTGTTTATGTTATTCAGCAGATGGAAATTATATCATCGCTGGTGGACAATCTAAATATGTTTGCATTTATAGCCGTAAAGAAGAATTATTGGTAAAGAAGTATCATATTACTGAAAATCGTTCCTTAGATGGTGTTGATGAATTTATAAATAGAAGAAAAATGACAGAGTTTGGCAATTTAAATCTTGTCGAAATGAGAGATGCTGACGGTCAAGATATGATTAGATTACCAGGTGCTAAAAAAGGTGATATGGCATCTCGATCTTTCAAACCAGAAGTTAGAGTTATGTCATTGGTATTTTCGCCAACTAATCAAGCATGGGCAGCTGCAAGTACAGAAGGACTTCTTATATATTCTTTAGATTTTGGTCAAGTATTTGATCCATATCTTTTAGAAGAGAGTATCACCCCACAAAGTATAAAAGCTGCTGTGGAACGTCAATCTCACAGTGAAGCACTAATGAAAGCTCTTAGATTAAATGAACAGTCACTATTGCGTTATGTTGTAGAATCTGTTCCAACAGAAGATATTGAAATGTGTTCTGTTACATTAAATGAAATTTATATTGAAAAACTTCTCAAATTTATTTCATCTTGTCTGGAAAGTACAAATCATATAGAATTCTATTTATTGTGGATAAAATCTCTTCTTACAAAAGTCAAAACGCCTCCTATAACAATTTTGCTAGCTTTACAAAAGAATTTAAATAGGAAACAACAACAGTTATCAAATATATGTGATTATAATAAATATACAATTAAGTTTTTACAAAAACTTGGTGAAAGATGTGTTAATAAAAAACAGATAGAAAGTATGGACTTAGATAATGATAGTGTCAGTGATTTGTCTATGTAATAATTGTATTATTGGCAGCAAATCGGACATTTTGTTAATTTTACAGTGTTTAGATTTTTGTTTTGTTATTAGTAAGTAATTTAATTTTTATAACAAAATAAAATTTCATTAAAACATGGAATTTAATTTCATATTTCATTCTAATTCCTAGTTAATCAACTTTGAATACTGCAATTATTGCTTAAAACAAACTTGAGAGCACGGTGGAACTTGCTGATTTTATTTATTTATTTTTCAGCATTTAAGCTTTTTCAAAATGAAGAAAAGAGAATGTTGAGGCTTAATTTCACTTGTTCTGGCATAGGAAGTAAAATGATAATAATCATAAATTTTGGTTCTGCACTTTGGCAAGGCAGTTTTTCTCTTTTCAGAATATAATCTAGTCCCATGCGTAATCCAACTATTCAAGTTTGACCCAATAAACTGGACTATAACCTTGAGTGTAAACAGGACTAAGCTGTTGAGTTCAGAGTCAACCTGATCCATCCAGAGCCTTGAACCTGTTTTCTTTCACAGACTTGAAAAAATATATATGCCTTAAAATGATTAGAGGTTTTTTGTTTGATCTCTCACATTCTAGAAAAGAGTTTCGGCCAGAAGCTCCATCAGAAAGGTATAACCTTAACGGATCCATTAGGAGTAACTCCATTAGAGTAGCAGCAAGCGGCAGTAATGCTTTTTATCAGTTCTTCTCCATTTCTAGTATAACAGACTCCCTAAGCCATCTGTATGGATGAATGCTTTCTAGTTTCCGCGCCTAGGTGCTTGAGCGAATATGTCCATAACAGCTTTATCGCAGATTCGGGGCCATTGAAGAAGATAGTGGGGTCTAATTTAACCTATCTATGTATGTTCTCATGACCAGAGATTTCCATTCTCCTGTATTTGCTGGCATATCTCTGTTCAGTCCACAATAGCTCCTTCAATCTAAAGAGAAGTCGTATGAATATAATGCCCTCAAGTCAGCTTGACTGTGTTCATTCAGCAGATAGAAAAACGTTTTGAATAGTGCTGCGAACGTTGCTATCTTATTGCTGACTAATTAGAAGCTTTAGAGTATTTATATAGTTATTATTTTCCTATCACTGATTAACTCAGGTAATTGGAGGCATGTTCTTTTGCTTCTACTATCTAAAATATATCAGTTTTCACTCCACTAAACTTTTTAGTGTCATTCCTTAAAACTCATGCTTTTGAATTCTTATAAAATGTCACAAATTTCCGGGAAAAAAAAAATTGCATAACATTTCAGCAAATAAAGAGCATGTTGTAATCTTCAAAAATTATTTAAACATTTACTTTTTAGGCTGTAGTCCATGTATCCACAGCTTATTCCAATGCAGATAGAACAGAGGTTGGCGAAAGAGTCTATCCACCACCGGCCAGTCCAGTTGGGGTTGTACAATGTGTAGAGCATCTCTCACCTAAATTAATTAACAGATTATCCAGTGCTCTTATAGAAAATCATCCGAATACTTATACTGTTACAAAGGCAATGGCAGAAACTTTAGTATCACAGCAAGCTGACGTACTACCAATATCAATTGTCCGACCATCTATTGGTAAGTAACCATAAGGTATAAGGAAATACAACATAAAAAAGACATAATATTAATTTGTGTTTTAATAGGTAAATAATTATTTACATAACTACTATTCTTATAGTGACAGGTGCTTGGCAAGAACCATTTCCTGGCTGGGTAGATAATGTAAGCGGTATCACAGGTATTATAATGGAAATAGGTCGGGGAACAATAAGATCCATAATATGCAATGATAAATATCTAGTTGATATAATACCAGTTGATATTGTAGTAGATTCTCTTATTGTAGCAGCTTGGCATACAGCAACCTTTAGGTCAGCAAACGATTTGAAATTTAATTAATTAATTTATCTGAGCATTTTATATATAGAATATATTAATTTTAATATATTAAATTGTTTTAGGCGAGGTTCTGTTCCTGTATATAATTGTACTTCTGGCACACTTAATCCAATCCTTTGGCGTGAACTTGGCAACTTAACATTAAAACATTCACTGACAACTCCGTCTAAATATTTACAATGGTATCCTGGATTTACATTTACAACCAGCAGATTGCTCCATTCTTTTCGAGATTTCCTGTATCATTTTGTGCCAGCTTTTATTGTTGATATAGTACTTCGTCTTCAAGGTTCAAAACCAATGTAAGGGCTCGCATATTCATTATACTATTTTCATAGAAAAATAAAATTAATAAAAATTAAAATTCAACTTTAAAATATATTTATAAACAATATATTATAAATATGGTTTGCTGACCAGCGTGTTGGAAATCATTTTATTTTTGTATTTCTTTTTAAGAACATCTGCATTGTTTCAACTTATAAACTTAGTTAATTTTAGAGAGAAAACGTCTCCGCTATTTCAAGAAGGAAAATGGCAGGAATTTAGTAAAAGTTTTTGGGTGGTAGTAAAGCTCATTTATAAAAAATATACCATATATATTTATATATATATATTTTTTATGCCATATATTAGGAAGGGACTATAATTTTGTAACGAGCTTTAAATTTTCTATAAGATGAAACTCTTTTAATTCCTAAATTTTTAGTGTAACTCTTAATTAAATATCGTTTAAAAAGGGGAAATTACAATAATGAAATTGTTTCAGTTTCAGTTTTTACTAGGTACTTATCAAAATAATTCTTACAAGTGGCAAGTAATTATATTTAAAAAAAAAAAAAAAATACCTTTGCTACATCGTTCTCACATCCAATAGAATTTATATCTTGATCAGTTTGGTAGAAAATTTAGAGATCAACTTGGGATCCGCTAGAAGTTATCTTTCCAAATTCTCTACCAGAAGTACCACTTTACTAAATGGATTTGACATTTTTTTGGGATTTTCTCCAACGATTTTCTTTAAAATTTGTTATCCATAACATACAATGTATCTATGACTTTTATTTGAAACATTATCTGAGAAAATTCATGTAAGGGGATTTTTTTGGGGAGGGGCAAATTTAGCTTTCCTCTAAAGTGCTTTTTTACACAATGCTACCAACTATATAATGTTAATTAGATAGATTTAAATGTGTTGCCAAAATTCATAAGATTTAAATCATCGTACGACTTTAGTGAATCGTTTTTTTTTTTTCAGTTTCTGCGAGTTTCTCCATAGAAATACCGTTGGGTTTCCTTAAACTTGGTATATTAATTATACATTCAAAGATATATCACTTTTGTTTGTACTTTTTTTTAAAATTCATTTTGGAGGATTACTGGGGTAGTTGGAGATTACACTTTCCTCAAAAAAGTTGTTTTATTATAGTTAGATTTTCCCCTTTGGTCTAACAATGAACATTTAGTGAAAAATTTTAAGATTTTAAAAAATTTGTCTATTACAACTATATCAATTGTGAACTATTGAAAGTCGTGTGAGTGTTTCACACTAATTCTTTTTCTGTTCACATTTGCCATCATCAGGAAAATACACTGAAAATAAATTTGGCAATGAATAAAAACGAAATTGAAATATTACTTCACGAGTGAAAAAGCCTAGTGTTACATAAAACTTGACAATCTTTTCGAAATTGAGAACAGATTAATTTTTTTCAGAATCTTGAAGGTGATAGAAAATTCACTACTCTATTTCCCTTGGCCTCTGACCTCCCTTGGTGTATTAGATTTTAAATCTGTTATAGATTTTAAAATGGCGATCGTTTTAGCCTGAAAAACTCATGGGGGTTCTGCCAAAAGATACACAGATGCTGACTGTTCTGAAAAAAAAAACAAATGAAGTTTATTAATAAACGTAAAAAAAAAAATTATAACTCCCGAGGTTGAAATGTACTTTATTTGATGCAGATAAGGATAATTCATCACTCAAAATTTTGTATGATCTCTACTTGCCAATCCCCCTATTATTTAAAAAAATAAGTTTTTGGATTCGTAATATATGATTAACATTTAATTTTAGGAATTATATGTTCAACACTAAGCCATTTCCCGCTGATGGTCCTGCAAGACCTTCTACTATTGATCTATTAAATAATAAAGTCTTTTGGAGGTAAAAGATTATGAAACAGTCAAATTTTTCGTTTTGCATAAGAGCACCGCAGGGAAATAAATTCCCTTGACTTTTAATTTCTTCGCTTTTTTTTTTTTTTTTTTTGTTGCATTCACCATAATAAATGTGATTTTAATTTTTTCATCTTTTAATTTGTAAGCATGTACCTTGTTTCTCATGTTTTGTTGTTTTTTTTTCTAGCATATTATTGCAGGTTGTTACTTTATTTATTATAGCTATTATGTTTTCTGTTGATTTAACACAAGCAACTAGTAACTTTTAATTTTCTTTGTTTATGTTTCTATGCTTCATAAAATTTTGTAACTTTCAAAATTCCATTAAAATTTTCACATCTTCAAGACTAACTATATATTGAAGCCTTGATAATGACAAGAAACTCTGGCATAATTTAATGTTTCATTCTTGATTGATCCTCACCACATTTCTTCATAATATCATTTTTACAGCTTCCTCATCAAATTTTCGTACGCACTGATAATATAGTATATATATTTTGTTCTATAATTGAAATACTATTTTTAATTTTATTTATTTATTTATTGTATTTCAGCATGCTTAAATTGTGTAAGAGATTCAAAATGGCTGCTAAAACTGGTGAATTTTTTGCATTACACGAATGGAAGTTCCAATGTAATAATCAAAAATCTTTGACAGAAGACCTAAGCCCAGTTGATAGAGTTGTATTCCATACAGATGTATCAAAATTACAGTGGGATGAATATGTTAAAATCTATTTACTTGGAATAAGAAAATATGTACTTAAAGATTCTATAGACACATTACCTGCAGCTATGAAAAAACTGAACAGGTAAATTATTTCTTATTTAAAAAACTGGTAAGTTATAAATGAAAAATTTTTCAGTATGATTTTGCCTATAACATAACAATATGGTGAGAAAAAATGTAATATAAATAATTGGTTAAGTTTGACCGTTGTTAATATTCCAAGTTAAGCTATATTGACAGTTGCTTTAAAACCTTTAGTGTCTTTGAAACGTCGAATAATAACTTTCTGGAAGTAAAAGACATTTTTGTTTTCTTTGACCTCTTGGAAAATAAAAATTACTTTATAATTATTATTTATTTAAGAGAAGTAAATATGTTTACTGCCAACATTCTCCCTGATCTTCCAATTTTTCCATGTCAGCCCATCGTAAAAATCTTCCTTCCCTGAATAATGAATAGACGTGATTCCATTGTTTTGCAAAGGTCTTTTTTATTTTTATGGGACATGCACTGCGACCTGAAAGAGATTTATTATGCCCCCTGGAGCCTTCTCAGTGCACTGCCGGCCTCCGAGCAGTGTTCTCTAGCTACAAACAACATTGCCCATCACCAGACAGTGAGCTGTAGATGCTTTTAGGAGGAAAAAATTTAAGGGCAGCATGCTGGATTCAAACCCTGGACTCCGTGTTGCTAGTCCAGCGCGCTACCACTGAGCTAATTTAAAATGTTATTAGACTAGACCAGAATGCTTCCTCTCCATGTAATTGTATAGCTTGCTCGGTGTACGTTGTATGCGCAATCTCTTTCGGCTTTAAAGTACATATCTCTTCAAACTTCCTTCTGACTGCTGCCCCAAATTGTTATATTTTTATTAAAACCATGTACACTTTTTAATTGAATTAAATAATCATATAAAAAAAAGCAGTATTCATTTTACTAATTATTAATTCAAAATACTAATTTTCAAATAAAATTAGCAATATATTAATTGTTAGTGCGCTTCAAAACATAACAATTGGCGACGAGATGGTGAAGAAAACTCAGGCTGCAAGAAGGAACCAGTGAGTGGAGGACATTAATGTAGGGAATTTGAAGAATAGGGATTAGGGATTTCAGTATCAAGGGATTTTCAGATGGACAGGCTCGATCCAACCTTATCTAATTGGAATACATAATTAAAGCGTATAGAAATTAATTTTAAATTATGTAAGGTACCAGTTTATAGCAACTTCGGCAGCGGGAAGATCATTTAGTTAATCAGTATTGGACGGAACTGAGCAATGTGTTCTGCAAATTTCCAGAAAAGTGGCTGTCTGAGGCGCTTTGTACACAATTTGTAGCAAGTCTGAAAGACCAGATGAAACTAGAAGAGTTAAAAAAGTGCAGATCTCATTCATTCTAAGCCTTTGGAAATTGTTACGACTAAGGAATTAAATAAACAAGTCCTTCAAGACGTTCAAATAAAGCGCAGAAGAATCACATGAGATCGTAAAAATAAGAGATAAGAAAAAAATGAAAAGTAAAAATGAAGAGCGCAAGGTAAGATCATGAAGAGGAATGTAGTTGTCGTTAAGACGTCTGTATTTTGAAAGAGGCAATTTGCTTCCGCTGCCGCGAGAAAGGATATCTGTAGCCATTGACTGTCAAAAGCAGGCCACTTGAAAAGTGCAAACAGGAAACTATATCATCACTAAAGGATAAAAATGAAGAAGATGAAGGAACGCTTATCTATGGAGTAAAGGAAGAATCATGACAAGTGGAAACAAATTATTAAAAGAACAAATCAAGTTTTAAGCTCCTTTCCTCCGTAAATATTGATCTCGGGCTGCCTCTCTCATTTGACTTTCCAATACGCTACGTATTTCTCCTAGTTTATCAATATCGATATTGCTAACCGTTCTACCCCTTGAAAAATTCGTGGCTGTTTGATAGCTGTATATAGTTCGATACTTTTCCTGTACATGCCATCTTGTCATTTTCACACATTGCATTCAATGTTATTAAATCAGAGACAAAATGTAATAGTAATCTCATGTTCTCAACATAATTATAAGCGGGTAGGAATTAACAGCTAATACACATCGGTTTTGCCACGCTACCGCTCCTCATCTTATCTTTATCAACGTCAATTTATCACGGTCCTTTAGATATTATCATGAAATGATCAAGAAACACTTCCTATGTTTGTGAATGAATAGTAATCTGAACAAAGATTTTGGCACGGTATCATTCACATAAATCATTAACCGAATGAATATTCATGATATTCAGAGTATCATACTCAACAAAAATTACCGGAAACATTGTGATATTTAAATTCTTTAATTTAATAAATTATCAACAACTTACCGCTGAATGTTTACTAAACAAAATAAGTATAAAAAGTATTTAAAAAAGTTATTAAGATTAAAAAAAAAAAAATAGAAAGTAATCACTTTGGTTGGCCGTTAGCGAAAGTACTTTTGTCTGTAAGTAAAACCATGGAATCTTAAGCTTCCATTTCAGAAGTAACTAATAATTCAAAATTCATCTCTGATGTGCAGTTTCTGCCAGTAATTGCATTTTCTCTTCTTCATAACTACAGGCAATAGTTCTTTTGTAATATCCTCTGTTCATTTTTTCCCCTTAATATAGTAGCAAGTTTTATTGTCTAAACATCATCCAATTGATAAAGAAAAAAAAAATCATGAATTTCAATAAAATAAAAACAAATAATAAATAACATTAAAAATATTTTCCAGGTTATTATGGCTTCAGCGATTTGGCAAATTGTTTCTTGTGTTTTTAATATATCGCCTCTTAAAGTGTAGATGATGGTGGCTTAAATCTATAGACCTTACTCGTCTGTTATTACGATTACCTGACATTTAAATCAATGTTAACTTTTAAATATAGTATTTGTATAAAAGTAATATACATATTGTTTTATGTATGAATTAAAAAAAAAAAATTAGGTAAGATTTGTCATCATAAAAGTGCTGCGAACTTAGTCAAAAACAGCAAGGTATTTTTTTGTATTAGTTGTTAAGTATGGATTATTGTTGTTTATATTTCTTATGATGTTTTTGCAAGAAATTATTACATCTTATTTCAGCTATGTATCTGATTAATATTTTGTATATAAAAAGTACAGATTTCTATATGCACTGATATGTGATACACCCCAGTATTTGTCATAGGATGTTTTAAAAATAAGTCCGTTCAATCTAACCAATAAACAGTGTTTACCAAATTATTAACTTGGATTGAATATATAAATAAATATTGTTTTGGTATAATCTGTTTAGCATCATTTGTTTGTTAGTTATTGCTAATATTATATCGTACTTTAAGTATTTTATTTTAGTATATATTACTTTGTTTTTATCATTATTATTGTATAAAAAACAGTTTATATATTAAAAAAGAAATTAAAATATTCAGTAATTTTAGTAAAGAATATATTATCGAAATGTATTTAGGAAATAAAAAATAAAAATTTATCAGTATTTTTATTTCATTTTGATTCAGTTACTTTCAGTTTGATAGTTACACAATATATCCAGGATCTACTGTACTTTTATTACTACTAAACTACAGTATAAGATCAGACTAATTTGTCTTTCCTTAAGTTTAAGTTTCTAAACTGTATTTTTTTGTTTGTGCTCTCTTCTTTCGTTAACCTTTTATAGATACAGTTCTTTCTCTTTTCTCTGAGTTTCCCATATCCTTTAAGTTACAGATCATTTGTTTTAATAAACTGTTTTTGTTCAAGCTACCATATTCTATTTTTAATTTTCGATTTTTCAAATTCTTTTAAATATTCGTGGGGTGCACAACATTCTGGACATTCTGGAAGATCGTACAGATAAATTGTCTGGAAAATCAAAAAAAAAAAGGGAAACTTTTCTCTCAATACCCAAACTATTGTAAATTGATATTGGTTTCCATTTAATTTATTAATTTTTATTACAAAATAATTTACCTTGCTTAAAAAATGAAAGCGCAAGTTTAAGGTAGCATTCTCACCTTTACTTAAAGAGCATTTAATAAAAAAAATCTGTCGTGAAACACTCATTCACGACTTTTTCTTACTTTAATTAATACAATTTATTTCAAGATATTTTCTTTGAAATTGTAACGGTACAATGTTTAAAGTTCGGCTGGCCATAAAAATGGTGGCGAGGATTTTATTGTATACCTCTGTCAAAACTAAGCAATTTTGTGCAAATTTAATTTTAAACTATTTATACTCAATTGTTGATGAGAAGTTTTGACAGATAACTTCCTGTCGGATTCTATGGAGGTACCCAAACAGAATATCAAGTTGAATTTTTTGCGATTTTTCCTTTTTGCGCTATGCTGTTCACATTCATATACACCATTTTCTAAAAATCGATTTTTCGGATTCGATACAATCGCAATACTTTAACACGGCCATTAAATAGACTTAATTCTACAACATTAACAAACATATGGATTAGAATTAGTACTACTAATCCTTAACGTCTGCCGTGAGATAGATTTAAAGTGTAAAAATCTGACAGAAACATTCATACACTTTCACATCTTCTACTTTGGTGATTCTAACAATGGTGAATGACATATTTCCTTCAAATTTTTTTACTAAAACTGTTCGTATATTGTAATGACAGTTTGTAAGCAGCTCTAAATAAAAAGTGAAAATTTAAAATAAATTTTCCACGAAAGCTGTTGCAAATAAAAACTCATTGGCCTGCAATTTGTTCAGTTAATAAAATAAGTTTAAAGAAAAATGGTCTGGAACTTTACTGGAGAAAATAGAGAAAAACGGGGGGGTACAGTAAACTAACATTTTCTATTAAAGGTTTATTCGTCCGAAACGCGCACAAATATTGTGCCGAGATATGTTTGTATCTCGGATTCAATTGTGATAATTAAAAATAAAATAACGCGAGTATTTAAAATTCCTGCAATTTTTCACTGTTGAATTATTTTGTTCACAATAAACTACATGAACACTTTAAATTTGCATTTCTGATAAAAACTTTCGATTTCGAAATTTGGATACTACCTTTTCTTGAATGGTTTCGTTTTTTTCCACGATTTTTCTCAAAAATTGGTCCAATATTTTTCTTTAAATCTCGTGATAATCTACATATGTACACATAATACACGTTCCTCTATCATTTTTTTTTTCTAGATAGATATTATTCTGAAAAAATTATTGGGGCCCTGGAAAAGTGGTGGTGGATATTTTTTAGACTTCCCTCTAAAATTGCTATTTCAGTATAACCTAGATTTCATCAACTATATAATGTTATTGAGAATAATATATGTTGACAAAATAACGAGTTTGAAGAAAGTCGGTTGACCGGAAATGCCCGAACAATTTTCAGTTTCCAGAATTTTGTCGATAACAGTAAGTTTATCAATTTTTGATTGGGACTCTTATTCCTAATCACTATTGTTTGAATCATTTTTCTAGGGGTCTGGGGGAGCTGCAACATTAAGCTTTCTGCAAAGTACCATTTCATTGTTATGCTTTTACTATCACTAACAATGCTTTAACAATATCTATATAATTCCATATATTATGGAGAAAACCGGTTAATCCGATGAGTTTGGGCAGCTTAACTTTAAGAATCCAATTTTAAAGAAAATCTGTTAGTTTTATAGATAAGTTATAAATAGTTAGTATAGTTAAGTTAGTTTTATAGTTATAGCATAAGGTGTGGCTTTCTTTGTTTCCATTAACTTTAGTAAGAGATATGAGTATTTAGTAACAACTTTTTTGAGGTGTATATTGGATTGCAGTTATTTTTAAAAGCAGAAAAATGCCATAATGTTTATTATAGGTCATCATTGTGAATATAGTAGTCACAGCTTGATATTTGTTGGAAACTTCAAAGGAACTTCAAAAGATTCTTTAGTCATAAACAGTTCAAGCTTTTTTTTAATTCTAAAATTGATTCAAGGTAACTATTATTATAACAACAACGAACTAAAGTTAATGAAAATTATAATAATAAACGCATTTTCCAAACCAGAAATTGAAAAACGACAAGCACTAAAAAGGAAAAAATAAGCAATAACAAATCACTTAGCCAATTCATTAAATTAACTAATTTAGGCTACGCTTACATTTGTATGTAAGGGACATTTTTTTCTTACTCGACCCTCTTTAATTATTATACCACATACTAAACATTGGATTGTACATTTTGGACGTCCGCATATGCATGACTTTAACGAAAGGCGATATTGAATACCGCCCACTTTTTCCAACATATTCTTTGAATAATGAATAGACATTTTAACAATTAAACAACAAAAATTACTCACAAATATTTAGATTTCAATTTAATTTTCCATTTGTTTGTCATATGTATTGAATTGATAAAAGAAAAGCTTTCTCGTAACCAGAGAAACATTGAACTTTCAATTAATTACTTTTGTTAGTGTGAAAAGTTGGAATGGTTTTCAACCATAAATGCTTTAAAAAAAACATTGCTATCTGAGTGGTATGTCAACTGCAATTTGAAATCACTTTTCCTTAATGCCTGAATTCTGAATTAACTTATTTATTTTGTCTTATCTTTATCAAATCTCAGCGCCCACTCTAGGGGCGGGCAACCCGGACGTTTGTCCGGGATGCCATTTTGGCTGTAAGTGTAAGAAAAATATTGATGTTAAATACACAATTAATAGAAAAATTTCACATATCGATTTTTTCCTTTGCTGAAAATTTACAGTGCGTTACGTATTAATATTGTTTGAAAGCTAAAAATATTTATACTATTATTGAAAAATTAACGCAGAATTTGTAAAGGACGATGCTTGAACTTGTTTGAACATGCATATCTTCTCTGAACAGAATAGCATTAGCACGCGAGCAGAGCTCTGCTTCAGCTTGTGTTTGAACATGCATGGACTTGCTTAAAAAAATATTTATATATTCATAAGGGGCGGCAATTTGTCTTTTTGTCCGGGGTGACGTAACCGCTAGAGCAGGCGCTCCAAATCTTCTCTGTCACTGTTTTACTTTTCTTCAACATTCATAAGAAATCTATTTAGATTTACTTTTAAAATCCATCCAGTTTCTTTCCTTGGTTCTTGTTTTCGTAGGCTTGTTTTTCTATACCCCCTGGAGGACTAGAGATTTGAGATTGAGGTATCTTTCCCCTAGACAGACTATCCTTCCAAGATTACAGAGCCCCCCCATCCCCCCCAATTTTTTCTCGGAGTTATCCACCCTCATCTTGCAAGGCAGCAAGAGTAAATTAAAAAAATTATCTATATGTGAATAAATAAATAAACATGAAAATGAATAGATTAAAATAATAATAAATATAATTCTATAAATATCAACCAACAATGAAAGCCATAAAAACCAACAATTATGAAATCAATAATAAAATAACAGTAAAAAACAATAAAGCAACCTTTCCCTCCACAACCATGCCGTGTTTAAAGTGGCGGCATCTATTCGCTACAATCCTACATCGCACATCCTCGTAGAGTTGTGAGGCTTTTGTAGACCAGTGCCTGCATCACCAGTTTAGAAGTGTTGGCGAATATTCCCTCTCCGATATACCCTCCCTGTCCACGACTAGCT
The DNA here is from genome assembly GCA_011037195.1 of Triatoma infestans. Classification (NCBI taxonomy): domain Eukaryota; kingdom Metazoa; phylum Arthropoda; class Insecta; order Hemiptera; family Reduviidae; genus Triatoma; species Triatoma infestans. Next base: position 31,116 of record JAAEAF010005263.1, read on the forward strand.
TATTCGTCAGACCAAACCCAGTTTATTTAGCAGTTAACCATGGTATGTGATGCCTTCCACTATCCGCAACTGAATTGAGTGCCGTGTGTTGTGTATATTCAAAATTTAAAGAAAATCGTTGCCATTACGGAGAAAATCGCAAAAAAAATTACTTCTGGTTTCGAAGTTAGTGCGAAATATTTCTATCGAATCATCTGATAATATCCAAAAGAAATACCATATTGAAACTTGCTACAATTTTTCGTCTTTGAGTTATACCGTTCATATAATATATCAAAACTTTTCTTCCATGTACTTTCACGTTTGGTATTAAGTGTAGTTTTCTTTGTTTCTATAAACTTTAGACGATCACCAGAATACATATAAATACATAAATATTTTCTATGCACATCTTATATTATTATAGATTATTTTTATATATATATCACATTTAATTAAATTTATTAAAATAAATTATGAGAGAACCACAAACCACACTATGAGAGGATTTTCCAATTTTGAACCTAGATATCAGCACCACAGAAAGAGACTTTGTAGAGAAAATTCGAACGGTATCTGTAATATGACAGTTGCAACATGCGTAGAATAAGTTTTTACGTTTTCTCACCCCCTCCTCACCACCAAGCTACTCACTCACCCATTAACCCCGCTATAAGAAAACGTTCGCTTTTTCATGTAAGAAGCATTCGATTTTTACAAAATAAGTGCCTCCAAAAAACGATTCTACATTAAAATGGTATATAATTTAATATTTTATGTGGTAGATACACTGAAATTAGCCAAAATAAAGGTAAGTTAGTCTCAATTTTTTCCTCTACAATGACAAATTTTTAGCCACATCTAATAGCCATGATTCAAAAAAGGTATCTCATATGTCAAACAATAGGCCAAGCACCATAGTTGTGAAGTGTTCTATTTCTTTAATTAATTGTTCAATTCAAAAAATTTTTTAATATTTTCATTTTTTTATACAAAGAAATTAAGTTAGCAAACTACGGATTGTCAAATAACACTAGAAGAGGGTAGGAAGTGTATCGGCGCCTTTAGAAAACACTGACTGACAAGAAATGGCCAATTTAAGAAAATTTCAACAGGAAATTGAAAGAAAAATGTATTTTATGAAAGAAAGAAACACAATCAGACAATATGAGACTGCGCCAATACATTGTTCTATTTATTCATAAAATAGGTTAGACAATACACTGCAAATATCATGCTTTGTTTTACAAAAATATATTACAAATAAATTAGACTGTACAATAGCAATTACAATAATCTAAAATAATGCACAAATAAAACGAGTATTGAAAAAAAAATAATATTAAAAATAATCTTATTCCATAATGACTGAAGGAAAAAAATAATAATTGTACTTTAATAAAAAAAATAAAAATATGAAGCAGTGACCAATTTTAATAAAAAAGAGTGATTTCGCTTAAGTAATTTCTTCAGCTAGCTTGGCAAGAAAATTAAAAAATTAAAATTGAAATATTTAATGATTTTTAAAGCAGAATGTTTACCACGGTCAATAATTATTGCAAGTGCAGTAGATCAGTCATAATGGAAGATTGAAAGCTCCAAGATATGACAATCCAATGTAAATTAAGTGCTTTCTAGTTGGTTATTACCTATCACGTAATTTCACCTGTTAGTTCATTAATTAATTTAAACAAAACAAAAATTTACAAACTATTCTTTGCTTCATTAATTTGTTGACAAAAACTTAAAATAGTCTTTTTCAATTATATAAAAATACAACTAATAATAAATTAACATAATTATGTTGTCATTTTACATGAAATAGATTTTATTTTAAATAATGCAATTACAAAAATAAATAAATAAATAAAATTTAAAGGCATTTTAAATATCACAACAGGTGTTTTATATCATTTATATCAGATACAATATTCTAGGTAATTGTGCAACAGCTGCACTTCATCAGTTCAAACGGGTTTCCTGTAACAAAAATAAGAAATACAATTATTGCATCCACGGCTATTTATAAAATTAAACAAGCTTTTGAAAAAAATCTAGGATTTATCAAACTTTGTTTGATTTTCTTCAAACCTGGCAATTTTAAATGATTATTACATTCCCCTCAGTATTATAGATGTGACTGTTATAGTATAAGCCCGAATTATATATTAAGAACAGAAGACGTTTATTTGATAAAGATATGTGGATTAAATAAAGCACATGAAATTTGAAAGTTGGTAGACCTGTTATATATCTACTGTTAAAATATTATATATTTTATATAAAGAAACAAATGGGATTACTTTTCATATAATTATAATATTTAGTGCAAAACCTAGGAGAGATGACGCACATTTCAAAGTTATGCCCTGTATCAAAATATAGGAGGTATATTAAAAAGGTAATTCTTATAAAACATATGTCAACTACTATTATCTACAAAAAAAAATGTTGTTTTCAAAATAAAGACATTCTCATTTATTCCAGAAACAAAATACAAATACACTACATTTTGCCGTCTCTCCTACTATGGTAGGATAGATGACGCACCATAGGTAGTAGACCTCTCCTCTGTGAAGGTACATGGCTGATCGACATGAAACTTGGTAAACACTATGTCTATGAGCCCAACTCTAACGACAGCTGGAAATCTTTCATTTCAATTGCAATTATTATAGTATATAAAAAAATTTACTAAGCGTTATGAAAACACACGCTGATGCGTATAAATGTTCTTAGAACACACAAAATAACTGAAAAATTTTGCAATATGTTCGCTTCTGATCTCTCTACTCCTCGACTAACTTCCATGACGCCAGATGGTGGCAAACAAGAGAAGTAAAGCCTGCGCCTTCTCTCCTACCGCGTCAGCTCTTCTAGCTTTACCCTATGAAAACTAATATTTTAGCTGACTAGCAAATAGTATCTTAGGGAAGGGAATAGCTTGCCCTTAGCGTTAGCGGTTAGAGTACTGAGCTCTATACTAAGGTTAGCGTACTGGGCTCTCACGCGGCTGACCAGGGTTCGAGTCCAGCTGTGGCTACCCTTAATTTTTTCTTCCTAGGAGCCTCTACAGCTCGTTTTCCGGCGATTGTTGTCAGTAACGAGAGAACACTGTCCGGAGGCAGGCGGTACACTGAGAAGGTTCCGGGCGCCAATAACCATAGATGTTGACGCGCCTTAAATTAATAATAATAATAATAATATCTTATTTGCTATATTTAGCATATAACAGTGATGAAACCGAACATTTTATATCTGATTGAAATAGTACTTTAGAGAGATGCCTAAACTCCCAATTTTCAAAAATTTCCCAAAATAATGTTTCACTTATAAATATGCATATTATGTAAATAATGCTAATTGTTCCCAACCACTTACGAGTATTGACTCATGGACATTAAAGTCTGTATTCTCAGAAATCAAAGCTTTGAAGATAAACTTCTTATTCTGTCAACGTTTCTATTGGAAATTCAATTATCTTCAGGTTCTAAATATTATCTTAAGAAAATAACAAAAAAGAAAAGAGACATTCAAAGAATTATTTTCTATATAAGTATTCCTATCACACTACAAAGAAATATTACAAGAAAGAAATTAAAACAAAAAAGAAAGTACATATTCTAAATTCTTCTTGCGGCTCTGATGAAACGGCAAAACAAGAAGTCTTAAAAATTCCCGTAAATTTAAAAATTCAGTATTAAACAAGTACAGTGAAAATTGAAAGAAAAATTCAAACGGTATCAAAAATGTCATATGACAGTTTGCAACATGCGTAGAATACGTTTTTCAACACTCCCCACTGCCCTGCTATGTTCGCTTTTTACCAAACAGGTATTCTAGTTAAAAGTTGGTAGCTCTTCGAAGAATTGAAAAAAAAAAAAAATCTGTAACGTAACAGGTTGATTGGCATTTGTCCATAACCTTGACACGATTCTTCGTTTTTAAAACAATCTGGTCACATAAACAAACAGATTTATGAAACATTATTCGCTAAAAATATTTTTTTCAGTTCAGGGGGGGCCTTACATTTATATCAGAGGAAATTTAATTTCAAAATTGAGAGACGATTGCAATATTTGCTCTTACAGCATAGTAAAAAAAAAAGAAAAAAGTAAGATGGCTTTTTAACACTTCCGCAACTAATGCCAGTAGCGTGTTCAAGAATCAAATCTTAAAATGAGATCTTACCAAATACGTAAGTTTTGAAAAAACCAATAAGTACTTGTTTATCTATATTGTTCTATCAGAATTGTCACTGATTTAGTTATAAAGTAGCTGCCCTACCGTAATAATTATTTGCATTATCTGTTTGTCAATAAGTGCTAATGGCTAATTTTTCATAACTAAGGACTAAATGTATCTAAAGCCGAGGCTTAGGTCTAAAATAAATAAATGCCTAAAATTACATATTGAAGAATTTTTATAACCACTGTTAAATATATATGAATTATGTACAGTATATTACTAAATACATTTGGTCCACTATATAATGATGTACTTTTAAGTAAAAAAACATAATAAAAGAAGACATAAAAAAACAGTAATGACAAGTGCTATCATGTACAATTAATGTAGTCCAATTAATACATAGTCAAATAAGTGAATATTTATTCACATTTATTCTGGAACAGAAATTATAAACATCAGAAATGGTATTAAAGGTTTTTTTACATTCAAAAATGCTTTAAGTTTCCTTCTGTTTGGGCCAAATCAACAGTAAACTGATTTTATCATAAAAAAGTAAAAAAGAATTTTGCCACATAAATGAGGGATTAATAAGTGCAAATTCATCAATCAATCTTGCACCAATGTGGATCGATATTATGTATGTATTATGTAATTTGTATTTAGCTCTCTACCTATCATCTATTATTTATAATGACTTAATTCATTGCAATTTGAATGCTCAAATACTTAAATTTGAATTTGAAATTCTGATCAAAATTTTCTTTAAGCAGATACAGTTTAATGTCAATTTTGACATTACAGCAAATTTGTCAATTTTGCAGCACTACACCAAAAATCAATCTATCCACAAAATTATCATGATCCTGGCAATTTGGGGGTTTACGGTCTCATATTTATGGAAACGGTCAAAACTCCAATTTTGATTGACAGAGTCCGTTCTTCCAATTGTAACAATCCGTTTCGCTCTTAATTTCACGATTTCTGGCCCGAAGTTTAAGTAAATTATATTGTCAAGGTCTTTCCATACATATCGGCATCACGAAATAAAAAATTTGTTGTTCTTTAATTTCATTTGTTATTTACAATAACAAAATTATACATAAATAAATGTATTAAAAGAATGCGAACTGGAAAAATTTCTCGAAATTTAAATCTTACGCTCATCAATAGGCAGTAAGCTCATGTGGATTAAGGCTCTTTTCTTATAAGGAATTTTATAACTTATAGGGAAAGGAACATTTAGGTTTGGGGAATATTTTGTTGGTTAAATTAGTATTAGCTTCGAATAAAGTGCTATGAGTTTAGTATTAATGAAAATACATATGTTGGAGATTCGCCATTATTTGTTTTTAACGTTTTTCCCATTTCTTACAGATGTCTCTGTAGATTTCGGTGTGAGATAACTGGATTACAATTATGGTGAGGAATACAAAATCATCTGCTTAGTATGAGAATGAGTTGAAATATCTTCAATTACAGATCTTTTCCACCAAAGGATGTTCTTCTCATCATAGATTACTTGAGAACCTCAGAAATGAGGAGATGAATTACGTGCTTCTTTCCCATTCATTGATCTCGATTTTGCTGTTGATGTGTTTCTGTACAAATGCCTGTCGAGATCTAAAGTGCTGATTATTTGGGAGCCCAGACAGAAATGATAAGTGAGACACTACTGTTTCTTTTAGACATCTGGTATTAAGATCTCCCTTACTGGATGCAGTAGTTTAAAGGGAAATTTCAACATAACGGAATTTCTTTCGTCAAATCCTTTCTGTAATTTGTGGACGGAGAAGTAAACATCCATTCATTTTGTGGCAGACTGCTTTGGTTGTGAGAATAAAACCGAAAACTTTTGTCGGAATGGAATGTCTGTACTAGAGTTTAAGCTGTTTCTCTTCAAGGTATTGTCACGTTTGTTGTTGTGGTTGAATGCGCAAGTTGAAAAACATCAGATTAATGATTTTTTTTTTAGAGAGCAGCTGTAAGAGACCAAAGGAGCTATAGATAGTACAAAGATTGGTTCCTGCCTACAGACTATAGACTGAAGACTGAAAAATAGGTTGCCCTTGAATTTCTGGATCTATCTCAAAAGTCAAAGGTCTGCTTTCAATTGAGAATGACTATCACACTCCATTCTTTCTCTCGATACGATGAGATGGTGTCTAGAAAATAGTAACACTCCTACATCCAAACTGATCGTCAGGAATATAGAGGATGGTCCTAGGATAGGTTTTAAATGTTTCAAAAGGTACTGTTCTATGATCCTGGTAAGTGACTAAAAACAAGAGCTACTATCTTGCAGGCGGATTGTTGAACATAATCAAATTTGATAACAGCATCACAATAATGAGTTTCGAGTGTTAAATTTTAATAGGAAGTCATAGTCCTGTATTTGCAACAGGCCCTTGCCAAATCTTCTATCTGAACCGCTTCTATTCAACCCATGATTTGTTAAGCCAACACTAACAAAATCTTTGAAGAAGTACATTGCAAAATGTGGGGAAAAATGTGTTTACCAAAACTTAGATACAAGCCTTAGGATTCTTAACACTTCACATTCACCTACTATTTCTTCATCAAAGTCTTTCACAGATTACGTTTGCACTCTTTATTGATGAAATTACTATTATCTTACTATTTTTCCATAATGTTTAAAATCTACAGCTACACAAGTTTAAAAAAAAAAAATCATTATTTTATTCATATCTGGCAGGTTATGTTTTTAAATTATATTTTAATTACTTCGATTAAACTTACCGATGACATTACCATTTTTTCCCCGAATTACAGTACAGTTAGTATGAATATTTTTGGAAATGTCTTAGCAAAATTCTTAAGTGTTTCCATATTTTAGTGGACCAACTAATCTTGCTTTATATTCTCAACAATTATATCAAAACCTTCATTTATTTATTTTTTTTATTACTCATTTATTTTTCAAAGGTTTTGCTTTATACACTTACAATTATAATCATGTGGACCACACTTTATAAGGGGAATTGTGTTTATATTCAACTCTGCAGACACCCTGGCAATCTAAACAAATAATTTAACTATTACACTCACTTTGATTTTATTTTACAAAGTGAATGGTAAGAAAGAAGAAGAAGAAAAAAAAAAAAAACCTGTTTATTAAATACTCACTTTCTCTTACTGAACTATAATACAATTATAACGGCTAAATCTTCTTCTTCAAACTAGGAATTTTTAGTAAACATTCAATTGTCCTAATATATTACACAGTCATAGGTGATAGGGGGGAGGGGGTGTATTTCTTGGTAACTAATTGCAAATATGTAAATGTATTAATAATATTTGCAGTGCTAGATCCCCCCCCCCCCAAATTAAAACTTGAAAACTACCGTTCAAACAAAATTGTTTCAAATAAAAGGGATGGTTTAGAGAAAATTTGTTAAGTAGCTTTCAAGAAAAAAAAAAAATCTTGAAAAACTTGGGAAACCCATTCGTGCATTTAATGGACTTTAATATTATGTAAATTGTTAGATTTGTATATTTTATTGAAGTAACATTTACGAGGAAAGAATGACATTGTTGTAACTCCATAAAACTCCCAAAAATAATTTCTCCTGGATAAAAATAAATAAATAAATAAATAAATAAAACTGAAGGCATCGATATTATTTACTTGGTATGCAAAGTTTAAAGAAAAATTGTTAGAGCAAATATAGAGAAAAAAGAGAAAAACTTGAAAAAATAAAAAAATAAATAAATAAAGATCAGTAATGTCGCACTTCCTGTTGACGGATTTTGACAGAAATCTTCGTGTCGGATACGAAGGTGATACCTAAATGGAAATATCCAATATGAGCTATCATCAGTTATTTTGTTTACACACCCACACGCACACACATTGGACGACGCACACACAGACCATTCGCTAAATACATTTTTTTCAGATTTCAAAACATACAAGTATTTTAGAAAAATTCACAAGATAGCAGTAAGAGAAAGTAAATATATATATATATATATATTAAATAAATAAACTAAAATGAGTATTGCAAAGTCAAACTTATTAAAATTAATAATAATAAAAAAAAAAAACTACTACTATAGTAATAAATGAAATATTTATTTTAGAAATTTTGCAACCTGCCCGGCCATTGTGCCTGTTTGTCAGTCAAAGGTACATAAACAACACCCATTAAAGGTGTTCTTGTCACTGTTCCATTTTCAGATTTGTCAATTTGTTCCAACCGTTGATCACCATTAGCAGGACCTATTGGCACTATAAGTCGACCTCCAGGTGCCAATTGATCAACCAACTAAAAAAAATAATAATTTCTCAATTAAGGATTACAAAAAACATATCTATCAATAACAAAAAAAAAATCTGGTGTGAAACACTCACACAACTTTCTCTTACTTCAGTTCTCAAAATTGACAAATTTTATAAGTTAGTGTACCAAAAATTTAATGCAATTCGTGAAAACTGAAAAAAACTGTTCAGTAAAAGCGCACTTCCGGTTTACTAATTTTCTTGAAACTCAGAATTTTGGCCATCTATTTATTTCTAATTAATTTTGTTTGGATGATAGAATTGTATAATCAATTATGATAGCACTTTAGAGAAAACCATACCCCTCCACTAAAAAGTATCCGTAAATGAATTTTCTCAGAGAAAAGTTTTTAATTAAAGTTGTAGATCTTTGAATGTTTAGTTTATATATGAAGTTTCAAGAAAATTGTCTGAACTATTTTTGAGAAAATCGCGAAAAAGTGTAAAAAAAAAAAATCATTTAGTAAAGGTGGTAAAAGTAAACGCACTTCCGGTTATTCGATTTTTTCAAACTTGGAATTTCAGCAACATATTCAATTCTAATTAACGTATTTACATGACAGAATTGTCTAATAAACTGAAATAGCAGTTAAGATGAAAACCTAACCCCACCAATCCCACAGAAGTGCCCTTAAATGAATTTCCCCCCGGAGAAATGTTTCAAATAAAAGCTGTAGCTGTTAGTATGTGTAGTTGATATACCAAGTTTGAAGAAAATCGTTGGAGCTATTTTTGAGAAAATCGCAAAAAAGTAAAAAAAAAAAGTAGTAAAGTGATACTTCCGGTTGAGGGAATTTTGACAGATAAAGCATCGTCAGATCCCATGGTGATACCTAAACGTAATATCAAGTTTCAACTTTCTACGGTTTTCCGTTTTGAGCTATGATGTTCACATACACACACACACAGACCATTTGCTAAATACCACTTTTTTGGATTCAGGGAACCTCAAAACGGATATTTCCGGTGAAAACTCGATATCGAAAATTTGACACGATTACAATACTTCCTCTTACTAGGAGTAAGAAAGTAATATAAAGCAGAATGGTACTTAAATTTCCTAATTTTCTAAAACAAATCCAAGAAGCATGCTTACTAGCTGATTATTTTCATTATCAGGTTAAGTTAACCCTTTATCTGCTATGATTTTCATAACCAAGCAGATCCAAGATAAATAACATGCACTTAACCTCATTCTTTTCAACATTTTCTTGGGATAATTCTATTTTCAGACTGAGCGAATAACTTATCTACTCCTTTCAATGATTTTTTTGCAAAGAACTTCAGGAAGTTATTATATCAAGTATTATAAGCCGGTTCTCCAAACTACATAATTTGTATTATATTACTGTATATAAGATTATATACAAATATTAATAATACAAATTTGAGTTTTACATGTAAGGGCCATGAATAGTAAGTATTAACACAAATGTGTTCATTGCAGTTGAAGGATTAATTGTAATAATATTTTTTAAAACCACAAGAATTAAACAATTGAAAATTACTTACAGCTTGTGGGAGACTGGGAGAAGCTGCGCCAACATGAATAGCATTGTATGGAGCATCATCAGGGAAACCCAATCTTCCATCGCCAACTATGCAAGTAATTCAATTAAAAATAAGAGAAAGTTAAAATAATAATAATAATAATGATGACATAATACAAAAGCTATTATTAACTATTACGAGATCATGTTATTTAAAAATATCGTCTTCTTAGTATGAAAAGTTAGTAATACGTTTGGTGAAAATATGAATTTTGTTCAGCTCTTTAAATTTTTCAAACTAATATGATTTTTATTGACAATTTTCAACTTTTATGATTAAAAACATTTTCAAATTGTTGGGCTTCAGATATATACAAATAGCCCACCTCGAACCTAAAATCTCAGGAACTGTTCAAATTAAGTGGGATACTAAAAGATATATGTAAAGAACGTAGCGATACAATTTGCTGTGGCGCCCAAATTATCAAAGTCGTTAGCGCCAAAAAAAGTAATAGAATTTAATGCTACCGGCAACGAAGCCCCAGGCATTAACAAAATTTAAACCCTCAACAGAGGTATTTATTTTTTATTTGTTGAAGGGAATGAACTTGGGTAACATCCATCGCGTGTCTTTTAGTTAGTGGATTTACGAGGAAGGCAACAAAGATGATATAATCTAACCTTATCTAGAGCACGGGTATCTCACTAAGAAGAAAATAAGGAAGATATTATTTTTGACATTAAAGCAGCTGGGTGTAACCGTATTTACAAGGTAATTACAAAGATACCAGTGGCTATCTATCTACGTAACTATCTCTTGTCAGGTAGTTAAAAAAACATCTTAAAGCTTGCGTCTCTGAATTTTTTTAAGATGTGTAGTTTTTTTAAGAAGATATATTTAAGACATATGGACCAGTGCAATAACCTTCTTCATCATTTACGAAGCGAAGTAACTTGAATGAGATAGAGAGACTATATCAAAATAGGAGAACATTCCCGTATGTACCTGCTTCTTGACATTTGATGGCAATATTTACCAGTATTTAAGGAGCTAGATATAATATAGAAACTCCTCATTCCCAATTGCAGAGCTATTTCTATTATTGGACATATAGCTGCCCAGTCCAGGATTCATCTGGATGCAGAAGCACATTACTCCGACAGTGTCCAAAAAAAATAGACAGTGTTTAAAATAGAATATATACGCTGTAACGGTTACCACCTAACCGATGTTGAATGTCCAATTCATAAAATAGAATAAGAAAAGAAACGAATCTACCAATACGCAACTTATGCAGAAATATCAAGAAGGATCAATTTGCTGTGCTCTCTAAGCAAGAATTTCTTTTTTAGAGATAGATTAGGACTAAATAGAAAAACGGAAGAAAAAAACCGTCCTCTTTAAGTAATAAATGTTACGAAAAGGCTAGATATCGAAATAAATCCATCCCCGCGAGTACAGAGATAAGAGAAATAAAAAGTTAACATCAGTGAATAAGTAAAAAAAGCGTGAAATAGGGCACACAAAAGACCCTGATACCGAACTGCTCACTGTTTGCAGAAGATAGAGGAAGGACTAGAGGCAATCAGAAAAACATCCCAGAATTTGGGGGAATTATTGAAATTATTAAGACCATGTCACAGATAATCATAACAATGGGTCGAATTAAGTAAAAGAAAGAGACGGTTTGGAATTGATATCACAAACGGTCATTACTTATTCCAAATATTTCAGGTTTCCAAAAGTATTCCAATTGTACAATCAATATGCTTACTGTGAGACTCATACTTTTTAATATTAAATAAATGCTGAGGTAACTTAAGTAATTATAATTAACAAGTAAAAATTAATTTTTGATTAATTATTGATGAAACATTTATGGTCTAAAACTAAATTTATGAAAAACCATATTGCATGGCCATAGCTGAAGTTGCTAAGACAAAAACATATATATTGTACCTACATGCATTAGTAGACAAAATAAATTCAAGGGCAGAAGAGAACATCCAAGGTAGATCTCACAACACAATAAAAGAAAGTTAGGGAGAGGAATGTAAGATGGTAAGAAAAGAATACATGAGGATTTACCAAGCGCAAGCACTCAGCCGCTGGTCATATAAAATTAAATAAAAAATCTGGTGTGAAACACATACATACCCCTTTCTCTTACTCTAATTAATACAAATTAATTAAAATGAAAATGTAATAAAAATTCAGAAGCTATTATCAGAATTGGACTACGGATTTGAGTTTTATGGAGACGTTAGTCAATCATTGATGCAAAAACTCCACAGACACAGTGCTATTACAAACGATTCGCGCCTAGCAGCCATTTTAATGCTTACTAATGTTCTCTTGTGAAAAACAAGCCTCCTTAGTAAGCAGAGGATGCTGGTTGAGAATTTCTTAATACTTCTTTTTTTGCTTTAGCTTGCTCTGTATCGACTCAGTTTTAAGTTACTGACTATATACACACAGAAATATAATTATTTAGCTAAATTTCGGTTTGTTATCTACATAAAATTTAGCTATTCTTTCCATAATCTCTATACTTTTAGTTAATAAAATGGTATTAACTGTCTTATTTTTAAGTTATTAATGAAGAAATCATTGTGAAAAAATTTATAGCGAAGAAAAAAAAGTACTCTACTTCTGTGCAAAACATTCTACAACATAATATCGAATGCGGCAGCACATAACAGTTTTCCAAGGAAAACTCGAGGATGGGAAAGAGTATCCTCTCCTGGAATTAGGCCCCGGATCTTGCGCCTACAAGTACTACTGTGGTGGTGGTTATGTGGAAAACAATAGCAATAGCTCTTCAGCTAAACATAAGGAATATAACAATCTATTCTGATTAAAAAGGCATCTTAGAAGCAATTAAGTGCATGAGATATAAAACAGCATCACAATGTTGAAGTAATAAAGTTCAATGAAATGGCTGATAGATCAGCGAAAATATCTGCAAAGGAAGGGAGATATGTTCCATTTGTTAATCCAAGCAACCTAAAGAGTGAAATTTTAAATATATTTTCTTTATAAATTGCACATAACGCAGGTTTGTCGGAAATGAAAGGTAAGAGCTACGAAGAAATCCAATCGTGTAACCGAACCAAACTTGGATTACGAAGGCTAGTGACTAAATGCATATATCCTCATTATATAATTCGACTAAGATTAAATCATAATTTATTTAGAGTTCACCTAAAAAAAGCTAAACTTGAGAGGAGTTTAAGAAAAGTATGTCGACTGTGGAGGATGGAGAGCTAGTGATTATCAATCACCTACTCTTCTCATATGTTAAAAAGGTCCGTGTTTGTAAATTATTTCCAGATAACCTATCTTGGTTTGAGCAATTCCCATGTAGCACCAAAGAACTTTAGGAACAAGGAAGGGCTAACCTTTTCTATGAATTTCATTATAAAGATATTAAATTTTGAACCTATCCAATTATTCACTAATAAAGGAACACAGATACCACTTACTCGTTTTTTAGAAATTTTCAACAAAGATCCAAAGAATAATAGACGAAATCTATGGAAATAAACATTTTGCAGATAAGACGAGACTTATTTTCCCCAGCAATATATATATATAAAAGTATTGGACATGCCAATTTATTGGACATGGGGCTGAAAAAATAGCAAAGATGCTGTTTTTTCAGCCCCAAATTATGATCAATGTTCAAAAAAAGTCATTTAATAATCGCCAGCTTTTTTAACTTAATTCCAACTTTATTAAAAAAAACGTTTTATTCTTCTGAAAGTTTAACTACTTTTAACACATTAATTTATTCTTGTAAATCGCTAGGTTTATAATCTTTTTAAATATTTACATACTAAACGCTTACCAACAAGTTTTAAACTCCCTGATTCAAGTAATTCTGGATGATCAGACTTGACATTGGATACTGAATAATCTACCAGTTCTTTTATATGATCGATACCGACTGCTTTACCAGAAGGTCCAACCATCAGAGCCATACAAACGGTCAAATAACCTGAACCAGAACCAACATCCAATGCCCTACATCCAGGTTTAAGCCGGTCTCTTAGCAATTCCAGTGCATGTGCATGCTACAATTAAAAAAGGATTTATGAAAAATTATACTTCCAACTGTTGAAATATATGTAAAAAATAAAAATGAAGGAGTTTACACTGCATAAAACTATTTTATGAACTGACTTTCTTACCATGTGTGGTGCACTAATTGTCACACCATATCCAATTCCTTGAGGAACATCCATATAAGGGTTGTGAGTTACATATTTGGCTCGATCAACGTTGGTCATAACTGATTCTATTTCATCACTACGAATTATTGAATTTTCTGCAAGAAATTTAAAAATAAATAACAAATGATAATTGCACATTTGACATTTCATTCTTCTGTTAACATAAGTATCTTACTTCGTAAATTTTTAACGAGCTCAACATTAGTTTTGCCATGGGATCTCCAAGCCATTGTAATGTCTACAAGGAAGGTCGCAGAAATAAATATGAACAGTATTATCTTTAGGCTATTTTGTGGCGATAACATACAACTCCTAAAATAGAGATTAACATCTAAGTAACAAATAAATAAAGTCACAAAATGAATCCTAGTATTTTATCAAACTATCAGTATTACGAAACTTTTTTTGCGCTCCTCAGAGATTTAAGAAACCTGAGAAATTATTGTTAAAATTTGTTTTTAAAACGTAATTTGCAACTGAAACATTTCATAAAAAATATTTCTTTTTTGATATAAAATTAATATATTACTTAATTTATCTATTAAATATAATCTCCTTAACCTTGAAATGACATTTTTTCAATGACTGGAAAGATCAAAATAATGCCCGTCAACGAAAACTGTGACAACTAAATTTTAAACTAATTTCCACACCATATAATAATATTCGAAAAAATACAAATTAATTAATAACTATTCATTGTGATAAATATAATTTTTTCCTATTTATAAACGTACGTACCGGCTGGGTCTGCACCACAAGTCAGCTGTTAGCCAGTTGATTTGCTTGGCCATTGTGTTTCTGTGCTATTGTATTTAATTACTTTTTCCTTGCAAAAAGATGATTACTGACAATTTCAATTGAAATTACAATTTCACAATACAAAATTCATTTGTATTTAACGTTTTAAACTAAAATTTTCTTAGTACGTAAGAATAATGCTTAGAAATTCCGCACACTATGATTTACTATGCTTTGAGTCAGAAGGTTATTTTTGTTACACTAACCTTATTTTTAGTTCCCACATACGATTGATAAAATGATAAAAACAATGTTTGCTCATTAATATAGAAGTTTTTGTAGTGCCCTATAACGCCATTTCATTCCCCCAATAAGCTAATGTTTTCCTTCTTTATCTTCTAATGAAATCTTAATATCTTCAATATATTCGAATATGCATTTCTGTGCTTTTTAAGTGAGCGTTACAATAAATCATAATCTTTATATATACATTTAATTAATGAATAACCTTAAACAGTTACAGTCCCTAGAGAGATTTATTTCATTTTTTGCGCATGAACTAATTCCCAGAAAGTGATTCTTTTTATGAATACTAAATATTAGCTTTGATTTTATCCGTCATAGCATGCTTCTATACATACTTCTGTAACCTTATAATCTCCCCACAAACAATCAGTGTCATTTCACTATACGAATTGATGGCAAACGTTTCTCTGACGATGGATGAAAATCCGAAAGCTGTAAGAACCAATAAAATGAAGCATACTATGACATATCATAGATGTTATCGAGCATTGCGTACCCAACCGCATATTCAATCAAATATTATTACACATAAATCGAGGATGTAAGCCAACTTTAAAGAATTTGTATTGGTCCCTTAGAAAATGAATATGTAGGGTAAATTTTCTCTCTTACAAAAAATAAATCTTATTCGACAAATCGCATGAACTTATTGTTAACATACAAAAAGCACTAAGATGAAAATTTCTTTTGTCGAAAAATGTTCCTGAGCTCTTTTATCTTTATTTATTTATTAAACGGATAAAATCCAATTACATATTTAAATATACAAACAAAAATACATATTAATAATCTATAAATGTCAAAATAAAATATTAAAATACATAATAAGAGAATGTAATACATACAAATATAAAATACCAAATATGAATGTAAAATATGGGTGTTGGGGTCCGGTAAAAAAAAAAAAACTATTTTCAAATTTTCACCTACTTTCGGCAAATTTATTGCCTTCTTCAGGGTCTGTACAAAAGTTACATAGCAAATCAAAAATAAAGAATATAATATATAGAAAGAATGGAAAGGTTATATTTCTTGAAGAATATAAATATACAAAAATAAAGAATATATATATATATAAAATATATATATATTTATATGTATATTCTTTATTTTTGATTTGCTATGTAACCACCTTTGTACAGACCCTGAAGAAGGCAATAAATTTGCCCGAAACGTCGGTGAAAATTTGAAAAGAATTTATTTTTGTGACCGGACCACAACATCAAATACAGCGGTCGCAACGATCACCGCTTTATAAAATATAAAAATAGGTAACATAAAATTTAAAGAATGCTTGATAGTAAATCAAGAGTTAAGTAAGATTCAGGAACTTAGAACTATAAATAACTAATTTAATAAAAGTACCTTTATTACTTAATGATTTTAGAAATTGTGTTATATCCGTACTAAAAATATCAATTGAGAAGTTATGTAATTGGCGCGCATCATCCTAGGAAAAGGACTCCATTTTACATAGTCACTGTCATAATACGAAATATTAAAAGTTATTTTTTGTCTAGTGGAACGTCTAGGAATATTAAAATTTAAGAGGTATAATAAGTTATTACAATCAATAAAATGGTGAATAATTTTGAAAATAAAAATACAAAATCAGCAAGTTGTCTATGCAATTCTAAATTTTGAATTTTAAGGTACAACCTGAGATCTTCATAGTTGATGGTGTCAGCTGGGAAGTATCTATGGTAAACAATAAGGAGGAAACGATTCTGCGCTGCTTCAAGTTTTTTTATGTGGCTGTTGTGATAAGGAGCCCAGAACACATAGCATTACTCAAGAAGTGGTCGTATAAGGGACAGATACAACGATCTGAGAGTCATTACGTTGTTGAAACTTTTGCAAGATCTTGATATAAACCCAAGATTCTTGTTCGCTTTGCTTATAATAGAATTGATATATGCGCCACAAATCTGAGATCAGGTTCAATAAAAACTCCGAGATCCTTATATTGACTCTCCCGTTCCAACTGAACACCATAAATAGATAGATAGATAAACTTTATTGTATAAAGCATACAGCTTGTTACAACTGAGTTGTTAGTATTCATAATAAACTAGTAGGTAAATAAATAAGTACAATAAGACAAAAACAAATATATAAAGCAATACTCTTCTTATAAGTAATAAAAATGTAAACCAAA
The DNA here is from genome assembly GCA_011037195.1 of Triatoma infestans. NCBI lineage: Eukaryota > Metazoa > Arthropoda > Insecta > Hemiptera > Reduviidae > Triatoma > Triatoma infestans. Next base: position 48,517 of record JAAEAF010005263.1, read on the forward strand.
AATAAAATATCTCTTTTTTCGTTTTTATCCTACTATTTCTTTCATATTTTTTATTTTTTATATTTATCATTTAATCATTTAATACGGCAGAACGAGCTTTTAAGATTATAGAAAAATATTTATATAATTTAAATATATTTGTTTTAGTTTGGTTATTTTTAAGGCTAAATACAATTTGTTGAGGTGAATCATTACTATTTATGTTCATTGTAGATCTTATATTATTATACAAAGAACAATTTAATACAATATGTATGAGATCTTTCTCGTTAAGATTACACAACATGCAAGTTTTTGTAGGATCTATTTTATAAATTACATTGTTAATATTAAATTTCATAAAATAATTATTACAAAATCTAAATTCTGCAAAAAATTTAATAAATTTTAAAGGAATATTTAATTCTAGATATTGTTGACAGGTCAAAAAATCTTTAAGCGTGTATGTTGTGTATAACTGTTGTGAGAAACTTGATTTAAACAAACGATCAACATCAGCTGATATTAGTGAAAATTGGAATAAATTTAAAATATTTTTAAAGTTGTTACTGTTTAGTAAAAGACCCGTTAAATTCTCTAAATTATCGATACATGTTTTAGAAATTACATTTTTAACCTGAGAAAGCCAATTGTACTTTAAACAGTTTTTCTTATTGTAACTATTTTGGTCATACTCAACTAACTGCTTAAAACAAATTTTGGGCAACCTGTGCTCTTCCATAGATTCCATTTTTTTTATCCAATTTAAAGTTTGCTTTAAAACAAAAAAACTCATATGTAATTCTCCAGTTTCAAGTCTTAGCAAGTGGTTAGCAGCATTCTTTGGAAGGCATAAGAGCCTCTTGAAGAACCGCAATTGAAGTGCATCAACATCATTTAAATATCTTAATGCCCACACTGAGGAAGCATACAACAGGCTGTTACCAATAATTGATTTAAACAAATATATTCTTGAACTCCAAGACCTAGACTTTCCCTTGCTAAGAATGTCAAAAACACTGCCCGTAGCCATGTTAGCTTTGCTAATTGATGACAAAAGGTTTTCTTTAAAAATACCTGAAGTAGAAAAAGTTACACCTAAGTAAACATAATTTTGGACAATTTCAATCGGTTCACCTCTGTAAATAAAAGACCTTGTTAATTTAGGTTGTTTGCCACTCATATTGAATTTCATAATTTTAGTTTTTTAACATTTACTTTTAAAAACTTTTTAGCACAATATTCATCTAAAATTTGTAATTTATAATTTAAGTCTGTGTAACAATCAGCAAATATCGTGAGATCATCTGCATAAGCCAATAATACAATATCCTTATTGTTATTAATTCTAATAGTATTTACACCTTGGTTAATAAAATAGTTTTCTATATCACTAATGTAGTGGTTAAACGCCCACGGGGATAAAATTTCACCCTGAATAATGCCTTGAGTCAGATTAAATTCTGACGTAATGTTGAAGCCACATTTAATTTTAATAGTAGCAAATTCATATAATTCTTAATAAATCTAAACATTTTCCCGTAGACACCTAGGTTTCTTAGTTTATATCACAGGCATTCATGATTCAATGAATCGAAAGCTCGTTCGAAATCCACATACATAGCGTATAGGGGTTTCTTTTTTATTCCAACTTGTATTTGGACCATAGAATTAAATGTAAAAACATTATCAATGCATCCTCTATTTTTACGAAAACCCGATTGACTCTCAGGCAAAACATTATACTCTTCAGACCATTTTTCTAATCTCGATAAAATTATTTGTGTGAAAATTTTTACAATATTATTAACGAGGCCAATTCCTCTGTAATTTAACGGATTGTGTCTATCACCTTTCTTATATAGCATAAACAAAATTATTTTAGACCAACTATTAGGAATGTTTTCATTTTCAATAATTTTATTGAACATAACCTCTAGATAAAGAAGCCAATTATTAGGAAGATTTTTATAAAAATCGTAATTCACTCCGTCCTCACCCGGCGACTTACTAGCTTTGCATTTATTTAGCGATTCAATAATTTCTTGCTGGGTAATAGTATTATCAAGGTAAGGATGACAAACATCAAGGTAAACTGAACTTTGCAACTTTTTTGGATATAATTCTTTCAAAAATAATTCCCAATCACTAATATTAATAAACTGAGACATATTATTATAATCACGTTTTCTCAATTTCTTTACAGTTTGCCAAAAGGAGAACATGTCTTTACAGTTGGAAATAGTTATTGAGACCGCCGTTTCATAAGATGATTGTTTTTGTTTTAACATAGTTTTATAACTTTTTTTCATAACTAGATATTGATTTAACAAATTAATATCATAATTACATTTCTTTACCTGCCTAAATATTTTTTTAACTTCTTTTTTCAAAAAGTAACAATCCCAGTCATACCATGGTTTTTTAAATAGATTTTTTTTGTTAGCATTAACGGAAACTATTTTTTTCATTCCCAGCATTTCCGCAGTTTCAAGCATAGAAAAAATAAGATTTTCATTTAATAAATCTACTGAAGAGTTACAGATATCGATTGAAATATTGGCTGATAACCTCATAATATTAGTGAATGCTTGTGCTAACTCGGATCGCCATTTGATCGCAGTATGAACCGTACGGTCAATATTTCTTGCATTAACTGTCTCATCATCATTAATATGTTCAACATTTAAGATTACTTTAATAGGAAAATGGTCTGACAGAGTAATATCATCCAACACTATTAAATCATCAATATAGTGCGAGCCATATAAATCAGCCCAAACAAGATCTATTACCGAATAACCTAAACTACTTGTATACGTGTACTGACCCGGACAATCAGAGATTGTGCGGCCATTTAATAAAATAAATAATTGATTTTCCATAAATTCAACTAAAGTAGTTCCTTTTTTATTTTCTATTAAATCTAAGCTATTTCTATGTTTATATAAAACCGAATCTAAACTAATATCTAAACATTGATTGAGCCGGCCAACCCGACAGTTATAATCCCCGCCCACAATAAATACATCATTTGCATGGCCCTGTTTTAATTGCAGTAAGGTCATATTAAATTCTTCAAGTAAATTATCTATCTCAACCTGCGGTCTAAAGTATACTACACCTATTATAATATTAAGTACACCAATCGTAACTTTTACAAACAACCAACTATGTGACGCCTCGAGTATTTGAAATTTCCCAAGATTTTTCTTAATTAAAATCATCAACCCTCCACTTGCCCTACCTTTAGATTTTACTTTAATTGCACTAGAATAACAAATGTTATAATCACTAAGATAAGCTGGGGGGTTGTTAAATTGATTACATAACCACGTTTCAACTGAACAAATAATTTCGCAGCTTAATAATTTAGAACCGATTTCAGAAAAATTTCCGAACCCACAAATATTCC